>VZTO01018068.1:0-21958 GCA_013400615.1 Syrrhaptes paradoxus | reverse complement strand
AGTTTGTAACTGTCAATTAACAGAGCAATCCCTCATACCTGTCCATCTCTGTGGCATGATCTGTGTCCCAGTACAAGGTTGGATGGTCACTCACTGATGACTCAGTGTAGTTTGAGCATTCACAATATATCCAAGGGGTACTCTTATGTCACGTACTACTCAGAGAAGACAGGTAACTTGAATACAGGAAGCTAGCAAGTTGTTTATGGACTGGTTAGTGTTTTAAACCATGGAGGGATCTACAGTTTTTATTCATCTTTCTGCACTGGGACAATATTTCTTCAGTTTTCATAGTAGGTATCATTTATATTTGATATTTGTACTTGTTCTTTGATATACTACCTAAAAGCAAAAGTGATTTCTGAGGGAATAAAAGGCAGTATTGGTCTAAAGTAAAATACTATAAGTGGGTTTTTTTCTCTGGATTTTTTTGTATTGAAAGCAGCAGTTGATTTAGTAAATAAATTATTAAATCAATCCTCTGAAACAAGTGTGAAATATGTTGATAAAAAAGAGTTGCTGCCTTAAACATTTTTAAAGGGATTTTACGAAATGCTTGAGAGAATGCTTTATAACCAAATGAGTGACAGCTTTACTATTTTGATATTTGGTAATCTTAACTTGCCTTTTTTTTAACTGTAAAGTTTTCCCTGGGAAAGTCAAGCATAGAGAGTTCTCAGATCATATGTCAGATCGCTATGAATAATGTTATTAGCATTGAGTGAGACCAATTTTTAAGTAAAGCAGCTACTCCTTTCCCCCAAAGGACAAAACCAGAAGCTAACAACAAAGGAAAATACGTTCTCTGTATCTGCCAGTGCATCCATGACTGTAATAAATTCTGGTACCTGTGAAAGTCACAGCAAAAACCACACCCATGTGAGGCACGGTGCAGCCAGAAGAACAAAAAGAATTCATTAACTGCTTGGCCTCTTGATATTTTCAGGCTTCTGAAATAAGATTTTCATCTAGCTAATACTGTATTGCTGGGATTAAAGACAGCAGCATACCCTGGATCTTCTGGCAGAAGTGAGGATATGACAGCAATTGCATCTTGGCACTCTTTAGAACAGAAACTTTGGGAAATGATGAGTCAAGCTGCACTCTGCCAGTGACTACTGGCAGAGGTATCTGCTGGGGCCAACACAGAAGTTGAATGATGGGAAACATACTGTGTGGTACATTGTTTTGAAAACTGTTTGCTGATTGTCTCCTGTGGATCCCTGTCTGGTTGGTACTAAAGGCTGCATCCCTTCCTCCCCTCTCCCATTGCAGCTCCCTGGGAGGTTCATGGTAAGTATTGCCTTTCCCAAGCGGTTGGTCTCTAGACAGCAGGAGAGAAATATCACCTGACCTGATAGTGTCAGTTTTGGGATATTATTCTTTCTGTCTAGCTTCGCAGACTGCTATCTGTGATTTGGAGCAGCAGTGCAAGTGCAATCGCAGTAGCCTTGTCAACGAGGTTAACTGTTTGAGATGTGGTCTGCATAATCAGATTCTGAAGGTTGAATCTGAAAAGAGAGCAAAGAACTCTTCCAATGAAATGAATTGCCTGCCAAAGAGATGAATTGCTTACACAATTTGTCATCATCAGTATTACAGGATATGGCTCACTTTGACCACAGCTCTACTTGCAAAGCCCCAGCTCATAGGGGCAGGAGCATGTTGTATTAAAAAGTAATATGTACTTCATCTTTATCTTAAATTGATGAGTAAAAACTACTTATTTTCAGGTAATAAACATATTTTATTTCATGCAATGCTCAAAGTTAAGATCACAGAAAGCTGTTCAGAAGTAATGTTAGGCTGAAAAAATAAAGAAAGCAGAGCATGTGGGAATATTCATCACTGAACTTCAGAGAGAAGATTTCCCCTTTCAGTGCCACACTTCCCATAAGGCAGTTTTATGGCCCACTTACATTGTGTATATATTTGTATGCAGTTGCTTGTATATAGTAATACTGTTATAAAATTCTAATGTTTCCTTTAACAGCACACTTTACTTGTCAGAAAAGCCCTACTGATAAGGTCTCGACAGATTTGCTGTGCATGCTTGTAAAGTGATTGTTGTGTTTTCTCTAGACTCTCAGCCACTAATGCGCACCTGACCTTTTACTCTTGTCTCTGTATCACCAGGCCTCCTGAACCTGTTTACAGCACTGTGAACAAACTGTGTGATAAACCACCTTCTCCTAGGCACTATTCCCCTGTCGAGTGTGACAAAAGCTTCCTTCTTACAGCTCCCTATCCCCACTACCACGTAGGCCTGCTCCCTGACTCTGAGATCACCAGGTACTGCATGCGCTTCTTCCTCACCTCCTTCGTTAGGCTGCATGAACGTCACTAGATTTATCTCATAGTTTGCATCTTCACCATAAATCTTCTTTTTTCTACAGCTTGTGCTTGTTTTTAACCATGCTTTCACATCTGCACCACTGGAAAATATATGCTACCTGGGTATATAATTTTGGTCATCCAAAATCCAGTGATGAACAGAGGCAATGTTTTGATCCATTGGAATGGTGCTCTGAGCTAGGTTACCTAATTCAGTGTTTGTTTCTCTGGATGGAAAGTGACTAAGACTACACTGAAAGCTGTAGCAATTTGGTTTGATTCAGTCATTTTATTTCTGTGTTTTGCATACTTTGTTCACCAAGCATCTTCGGGTTTACAAGGTGGCTGCCTAAGCCATTCAGAAGAAATTGAGCAAAAAAATAATCACCTCCCTTACCAAGCTATGGTTGAGACCACATCTAAAATTTAGCATTCCCTAGCTTAACTGTGCTCTGAGAGAACTGTTAGCAAAATCTGAAATTATGAATATTTTCCATAATGAAGTAATGGAACAACTTGTATAAAATATTGTCAGAGATTGCTTCCTGAGAAATATTTAATAAAGAAAAACATAGTATCCAAAACTGCATACTAGTATAACCCACCTATTCTTGTGTAGTCTACTAGGATAGTATTTGCACTAGGAATTAGTTTGCAAACTATTTGCAAACAAGACTTAGGAGATAGAAGAATAATTAGGCACGAGTTTTCAAGAAGGTGTTGAGTGCTTCCTTTGTCAGGAAAAAAGCTATCTTTTATATTCTGGAGTAGAAGACAAATAATTTTATTTGGAACTTTGATCATTGACATTTTCCACAGAAAACACTTTCCAAAGAAATAAGTAATGTGGGAAGAGGAGAGCAGAAGCGTGTAAGTGGAAAGTAAAATGGTAAATTAATATAAGATACAGAAACAGGAAAGAAACCCCAGGGATTAGATAAACAGCTGTGAAAGGCATTGCAGTGCTATGAAATAGAATCTAAATTTTAAAAGCAATAAGACAAATGCTAAGGAAGAATGTAACAGATGTGGTAAGACGATGCAGAAGCTGTCCGTTTATTAGAAAGAAAACTGTGTAGCTTCTAGAATTTGTAAAAAGATGCTTAATCACTGAACAAGGTGATTAGTCAAAACATTCAGGGTAGTGCAAATACGGGTGAAAAACACTGATAAGGTCAGTGTTTTATAATGGTATAAATGACTCCAGAAGGGTGCTAGGCACTAACAGATCTATCCACAATATTTGAATTTCTCTGCAAGTATTATCTTAAAGCAAATAATTAGCCAAGAAGTAGTAAAATAATTTCAGGTCTTTAGGTACAGAGTACATGTGAGTAATTTATCTGTAAGCATCACAGTGTTTAGAGACAGACAACAGAAGAGATCATTGTAAAAAGACTCTTAAAATTGTTCCTTTAGAAAGAAAGGGACTAACTTGAACTGGAAAGATGAACAAGTGGGTTCTAGGGGAATTTGGGGCCATGGAGTTGTGTATTGGGAGCACTGAGGAGTAGACTGTGGCTTGCTAACCACAGAGAGATGCAATTCATGGCTGAATGGCCGATCTCTATGACACGGTTGTCAGGACTATGGGGTTAGTTTGGGGGAAAAGGGTGAATCTGTTAAACCTACTTTCTGCAGACTAGATACTCATACCAATGAGCAGCAAAGCCTTGGAGAGCTCATAGACCTAGTCCATTTTGCCCCCTGAAGGTATAATTCTGTACATCCTTTAGTGTGTGATTGATTAAATATTTGATCATAAAACATTTGATGACCTGACCATCAGAACTTAAAAAGCTGGGTTTTGTTCTACTGAGTGTCAGTTAACAACTCTCTTTAAGAACAAGGATTATTTTTTTTTCATTCCACTTTGACGTAAAATTAAGCTCTAGTCTCTGTGTATTTAATCCGTTTGATTATTTCAATAGTTCAACAAAAACCGCAAAAAGAACAGAGAAGAGAAAAGACACAGTTCATGGTTAAATGCTCTGCACTATACTCTGCTACATGCTGTGATAGAGGCAACAGATTGCTATAATTTATACTTCCTTCCTAATGTGAAATAACATTCAGATGGAAAATACAACAGTTTTTGATGTTCTCAAATACTGTTTACTTTTCCATAGGACTCTTGGAATTTGACCATGGAGGAATACACTTGAAATGATATTTCACCAAATGCCTTTGGTGAGGAAAGTGACAGCTTTACAGCATATACCATGATCCAATTTCCAAATGGACTCAGTATTCACAGTTGGAGAACAGATTTTAGAAAAGTATTAATCCCATTTTAACCCTAAACCAAATGGCTGTTTTTGCAGAAGCGTTCATTGTACGCAGCCCTAAATTTCACAAAGGTGATGTGTCTCAGGGCTGTATTGTGTTGAATATTTGGAAGAATTAATCCGTAAAAAGACCTTGTTTTAAATCTGCAGCTCTGATACCACCATCTCTATTGGAAGATGTACTACGAAAAAGTCTTCCAACGATTGACCAGATCTTTTGTAAGGTCTGCCTTTACTCACCTGAATTCCTCACAGCCATTTACACATTACATTACACACTTCCATGATCTCCAGGCAAAAATAAAAAGATACCTCCCTGACTTTTTGCAGGCTTCCTAGAAAGAGTTTTTCTTCAGAATTTGTCAGCCTCAGCATTAGTGAGGAATGGACAGGGATTATTTGCTTGTTTTGATAACTGCAGTCATTGTTGTATCTCAGCTCTCCAACGCTGAAAATCTGCTGCTGAACTGCAAGAAATGTAGTTCGACAAATAACTCTTCCAGAGGAACATGATGCCATGTTCTCCCAACTGAAATGCTTGTAAGCCAGCCAACGCCTTTCAAATTGCTGCTCCAGATAATTTGTCATCTACTCCTCAGATGATTGTTTTGTCAAGGCTCATTAACTTAATAGGCAAAGAGAATTCATAGGCCAAAGCCTTATTTGTCTATTATAAATTCAAGTTTATAACCCTTGCTTTTATGGTGGCCTGTCTTAGCTCTTGGGAGATTTGGAGGTCTAGAACAACTTACTCCCATTTTACGTAAAAGTAATTTGTTTTTTGATCAAATTATCAGTCCATGTGAACTGGTATTAACAGGGCTATGTCAGTGTGCAACAGCTGAAAATCTGTTCTGTTGAAAGCAGGAGGAGAGACAATTTTGGAGTGGCAAGTTTTCCTTTGAGAACACCACGGGGAACAGATGCAGAGTATTTATTTTCTGGCCTCTGTCATTAATGACAATTATATGTACAATTAGAAGATTATTGGCAGCGAAAGGATATCACAGCTCATAGATGTAAAACTCTTTCTACAAACATGAGACTTTGTTTCTGAATTATGTAACACAAAATGTTGTGTTCTGAGTCTTTGCACTGAAAACCACATTACATTCACTGCTACATAGACACATCTGAAAAATGCGTCAGTTCTGCCCAAAAATATCTTCCCTGTCTTCACTGAAGTCTTTCTGGCATTCTAGTTGCCAGCACAGTTTTTTTGCTAAAAGGCAGCTTTGATATTGTTGGTTTGTGTAATTTTTTTAATAGGTTTTTTTCTTTTCTCTTAAGCCTTTGATCATGTGATTGTATCAATATTTTTTAAATATATGTAGGGGAAGGACCTAAGAATAGGGTTTCAGACTATGTAGTCATGGGAGAAAAGCTTGGGAACATGACTGCTCCCAAGAAAATGAGAATAAGTTAAAATTTTGTTCATCTTAAGTCTAGCTGTTTTAAACTTGCATATCCTAGTTATGGTGCTTTTGTGCCTGGATTGAAAGTATTTGGCTCGCTTTTAAAATCAAGATTAGCTTCTTGAAGCCAGCCCCAGTTCTGGCTGACACTTTGATCTGCAGTCTTAGGCAAGGGAGTTAATAATTTTGTGTTTTGTTCTCCCAGTCTCTGAAAGAGATTTAACAATGATCTCATAGAGCTTCTTTGAAAACTAATTCTATCAGAGACAATAGCATCCTATTACTAATGGCAATTTGTGTTATTATTTAATAACATAAAATGACTTTAAGGTATTTGATGAATTAGATTAATGACATCAGTTCTTGGGACCACCGCTACTTTCTCACCAATGGGGATTAGGGAGAGAAGATAATATTGGCACAGGGCTCTAGAGCAATTTTGTTTGCTGAAAACAGCATGCCATATGCCTAGGTATTCAAGGGTAACTGAGCGTTGTATAACTCTAAAGACTACAGAAATAAAAGTGTGCTGAAACAAATGCGGGACATATGGGTAAGGAGACCATAACGTCCAGAATCTCAATGATTGATGCGTGAGGCTACTTCCAATGTGTGGCTGGATTCCCAGTGACACAAGGGTCACTACACTCCAGTCGTCTCTGCAATCAGACTAGTGTATGTCTGCAACGCTAAGCACTGCTGCTTGTAGTCACCTAGCTTAAGTTTAGGGATCCCTGGGATCCCTCCGTAGGCCATAAAGAGACAGCTGAGAAGGTGCTGATTGCTTTTCACTGGTCAAGTTAAGGTAACTGAAAAAGAAAAAAAAAGAGGTGGGAATGGTGGGCCTCTCTCGTACTCATTGCTATAGTGTCCTTTCCCATTTGTTAATATCTGTGCAGCCTTTTCCTTCACAAGAACCTACTGGGAACAAGCTTATTGTCAAAATGATGCATATAACTGTATGTGTGTGGCTGCCTTCCAGGGAGGCTCTTGTCATCTTTATTGAAATTCACATTGTACAGGAGTACTCATCGTCCCTGTTTCAATCCCATGTGTTTAATATGGGGATTATACCTCCCAAAACACATCTAGCCATGTTTTGATTTTTTTGAAATGCCTGGCAACCTGAAAATGGGACCTATCAAACAAGCAGTAAAAAACAATGATATTATGAAATTGAGTCTTCAGCTTGCCCCACATAAATGCAACCACCTTTCTGGAATTCAAAATGAACTTCTACTGTTTAGTTGTATTCATTTGCTTATTTTATGTGAGAATTTCAAATAATATTTACAAAATTAGAAATTTGTCTGTTTTGGGCAAATGGGTTTAAATACTTAAATATTTAAAGTCAGAATTAGAGCAGATTTGTACTTTTTCCTATTGTAACACCTTGGAATCAACTTCTGGACTGATCTGCATTTTGCACAATCCAGCCACACACAGCAAGCTGTGAACTGGCACTACTAAATAGCACTGCTACAAGACAGTGAAGGGGAATAAGTGCACATGTTTTTCTGTGGATTTTGAACAGCAAAACAGGCAATACTGAGGTTCAGTTATTCACTGTCAATGGAAACAAATTAATCTTCTAGTCACGAAGAAAAAACATCTTTGGAAAATAAGATACCTGGTTGAAATACACAAAATTAGCCATTCTGAAGCACAGAGCATATAGCAACCCCTAAGCAGTGTAAAGAGATTAAACTGGTCATTACAGAGGCTGGCTTGGGTACTGATGTTCATACGGAAGGGAATTGAAGCAACCTGTTATTGCTGATTTTGATGAGAACTACATGTGCAAGTTCTAGGGCCTTCACTCCCTAAACAACATCTTTAACAATTCAAGTATTTCTTTAAGTCTAGCACCTAGCTCTTTCTAAAAATAAGCTGAGAGACCTTGGCTCACATGCAGGAACACACACTGCAAGATGCAGTCCAGATGCATGCAATTACATACCCATTATCATAGAATCACAGAATCATAGAATGTTTTGGGTTGGAAAGGACCTTAAAGATCATCAAATTATGCTTGACTAGGTTGTGCTCCTGCTGAAAGAAGCTCCAGAACTGCAACATTTTGTAGTTATAAACCAAAACAAAATCAGCATAAACTGTGTTGATTAACTGTCTACAGTTCAAATGCGATGCTTCTGTGTAACTTGTCCCTGCTTGTGAATCAGACTCCTGAGACCTTTAAATTATTTAGGATCTTTTGGAAATTATACAAATTAATTGGGGATTTTCCTTATCATTTTCAGTTAACAAATTAAAAAGTCTTAACTGGAACAGTTTCCTATAATTTCTTTTTAATCCT
Organism: Syrrhaptes paradoxus; assembly: GCA_013400615.1. Lineage (NCBI taxonomy): Eukaryota > Metazoa > Chordata > Aves > Pterocliformes > Pteroclidae > Syrrhaptes > Syrrhaptes paradoxus. Next base: position 13,604 of record VZTO01018068.1, on the reverse strand, counting down.
GACTCAAGTGTTCTCTTTAAGTAAATGATCCAGTCATATAACTCTTGTAGTTAATGAAAGAAAAACGATGCTGCCTTTCAGCCTCAGCTTTCGTGTTATTTTGCATGGATGAATCTCTGACCCTAATAGGAACAATATTCCTGTAGACTCTCTTCTGCACTTTTCTCTTTTTTATGAGTTCTCTATTTTGGACACTATAAATTAAAATGATGAGGAAGATGCACCTATTAAAAACTCAGCGAGATGATTGCAGGAGAATCTTAACCCGTAAAGGTATAAAATCTCTACAGTTCAAGAGTTTAATTATCTAAAGTTACAAAAGCCTTTCAGGTAAAGGTGGGATGCTTCAGGTTAGAGCTGCCGGGCTTTATTTCCAGTTGTGCTGCTGACTAATTCTCTTTAGTTGAGCAAATCACTTAATTCTATTTGCTTTGCTTTACCAATCAGTAAAATAATCTTACTCAATTATATTGAGAAGGATAACTAATATTATTAAACAGAATAGAAGAACATTTTTAAAAGGGGAAAATTAACGTGCTCATTTCTGTTCCATCATTTGGGAAATGTTTCATATTTTCAGAATATATAGTTTGATTTCCAGAGATACTGTGCCTTGTTGTGCTACAGATCCTCTTCTGTTCATATTCTGCACCCATGGAAATTAAACTGTATATTCTTAGCTCATAAAATGGACAGAAATATTAACTCAATTTAGTTAAGGAGCAGTATTTTCCTTGCTATGTATTTAGAGAATAAAAAATATTTGTTCTCCATAAAAAAATAACTGTAAATCACTACTTTTAAAATGTTCCTGCTGTTACGATTACAAACAGAGCTACAGAGAAACATTTGGAAACAAAGGAAATATGTCTCCTTCCTTTCCATACCTATAAATAAGCTTTGAAATGCAGTCCCAAGTAAGACACAGGAAATGCTCCTGAAGTATCGAATGCCAGTTCTCATGTCTTTTTTGGATTAATGGTGAAGACTGGAACCCTGAAACTAGGAAGGTACCAGGCCACTTTTAACTGATTCCTTCCTGAAGACTTTGGCCAGCCCAATCAGTCATCCAGTGTGGGGCAGATGAGGTGGACCAGGACCCTCAAAACTGAAATTTTGCCTGATGCCTTCTCGAGAAGATACCATCCACCCACCTGACACTGGCTACAGCAGTTACTGACTAGATACAAGGCAGAAGTGAAGCTTCACATTATCTCATGAAAATCCAGTTAGTTCCTAACAAAGTCATATCTGTGAGAAATGTTATTGTTTATTTTCAATATCTGTAAGCATCCTCTCAAACATCTTGTTCTAGTCTCTGAAAATCCCCGTGAAACAGTTCTTTCAAAACGATAGAGCACTAAAACTCCCAACACAATATTCAAATGCTTCTCAGTGTTGGGAGAAATTTAAACACAAATTTTTAATCATAGAATCATAGAATGGCCTGGGCTGGAAAGGGTCTCAAAGATCATCAAGTTCCAACCCCCCTGCCATGGGCAGGGACACCTCCCACTAGCCCAGGTTGCCCAAAGCCTCATCCAGCCTGGCCTTGAATCCCTCCAGGGACGGGGCATCCACAGCTTCCTTAATATTAGTTCCACATCTGGTTCAAGTGTATTCAGAATAAATGACAAAAAAATTGTCAGAAAGTGTCACTCTACATAGGAGTGCTCCACTCTGATGGAGCCATTCACTAATTCAGATCTTGTCCACAGTGACAAAAGTCAATGACAGTTATTACCTGACAGCTGTCTAACGGCCGATATGAGAAATGGGTTTGGAGATTTTTGTTTTATTCCTGTGGACAAGTCTCCACATCATAAAAATCATCACTTCATCTGTCACAGTAATTGCTAGCCTCTTGGCTCAAAAGAAAAACCCAAGAATAGATTTAACCTGGAGAGCAAATTACTCTTTTTACCCCAAGAGAGAGTTCTTTGAGCTTAGTAATGAAATATTACTGTGGAGACAGGGTAAATAAAGCTACACCGTACCTACCTGTGCTATAACTGTTGGGGAAAAAATAATTTCCAGGGTTGTAGCTGCACACAAAATACAAAGAAAGCTTACTGGTTAGAACAAAGAGCTGGGAACTGAGAAATTTGCCTGTACCACTGACAGCTCGTATGACCTTGGCAGATTAAAACTTTCCTTCAAATTTGTGCAATTGTGAAATATGTAATACATCCACAGACACCACCACCAGTCCTCAGAGTTAAAAGATATTTCCAACAGGTGCAGATATGCCTTATTTTCTGCACTGCATAAAAAAAAAAAAATTATCATTAGTATCAAGTGGAGTGATAGGAGGCATCATGGAAAGCTGGTGGGACCTCTCATTATAGCAGTGTAATTTGTCATGGAAATGCAAGAGAATTATAACAACAGCAATAATGAACCTTCCCTCAGCCCTGTGCTGGTCTTGTTTTACACTGCAGTTATCCCACTGGAGAAATGTAGTGCTGACTCACATCCCCAGATTATTTTGTATCTAATTATCACCATTTATTATTGTCGACATAGGCCCTATATGTAGATACTTGCAAATACGTCCATTTCTGTTAGTTGTGTCAAGTCAAGATCTGAATTTGAACAGTGTATGTCTGAAAATGAGAGCAGCCCTGGAGAGGAGGACTTGGGGGTACTGCTGGATGAAAAGATGGACATGAGCCAAAAATGTGCATTCACAGCTCAGAAGGAGGGAGTTGGGTTGCTCAGCCTGGAGAAGAGAAGGCTCTGGGGAGACGTTATTGCAGCCTTTCAGTATTTAAAGGGGGCTTATAAGAAAGATGGGGACAGAGTTTTTAGTAGGGTCTGTTGTGTTAGATAAGGGGTAATGATTTTAAATGAAAAGAGGGTAGATTCAGACTAGATATAAGGAAGAATTTTTCTTCTATGAGGGTGATGAAACACTGGAACAGGTTGCCCAAAGGGGTGGTAGATGCCTCATCCCTGGAAACATTCAAGGCCATGTTGGACAGGGCTCTGAGCAACCTGATCTGGTTGAAGATGTCCCTGCTTGTTGTAGGGGGTTGGACTAGGTAACCTTTACCCAAGTTATTCCATGATTCTACAAATACGGTTGTGATAGGAATTAGGAGGTAGCACTCTTTGTGTAGTCTGTTCTAGGCCAAAGGTAATGTAAGCCATTTGAGGACAATGTTGTAAAAAGTGTTGCATGGCTGAATTAGATGTTTAAACTAGATCCTCATCTCTTGTGGTCGCTGATTTCACAGCCTTTACTTCTTTTGTCCAAAAAGTATAAAATACTAATGAATGGAATAATCAGAAACACAGAAATGCTAAGGTTAAAAAAAACTCTTGATGTGATAGGATTCACACCCTGGGTCTACTCTAAAATTTCTACTTTTTTATAAAATTTATTTCAGATTTTTTTTTAATTTCAGATTTTTTCCCCACTATCAGAATGTACTGCTACCTTTATATGTCTATGAGGATAATAATTATTTCCCATGGTAAAGGGAAAATTGATTTCAGTAGTCAAAGACTAAAACAATGGAAACAGTTTCCTCTGACATTTCTTTGTTTTTAAAAGGATATACAACCATCATTAGGAAAAATTTATCCAAATGGTTATATATTTCTCATGTTACTGCAGAAATATTTATTGATCAGTACTCATTACATTTCCTATTTCAAAAAAAGCATGTGTTGCTCTTTGAAAATATTGACTGTATAATTGGAACCATCTGTTTGCAGAGACTCCAGTGCAGTACAAGTACTGATAACCATAACCTTCAAAATTTAGGACTGAAAGTCTCAATGTAACTTTGGGGCATTGTTGTACATTGTTCCCTGATTCAGTCAGGCAACACAAATACTATGAAGGGATTTATGAAAATGGGGAAAACAGCAGAGAGGAAAAACAAAAAATTGTGGGAAATTAAATTCCCCTTTACCTACATATTACATTTATGTGCCTGAATTAGAGTTAGTGAGACATTTCTAAATACCATCTGGGCTTTGAATAAATACCATCCTTCTTTTAGGCTAAGTATTCATTTTCATAGTATCATAGAATCATTAACGTTGGAAAAGACCTCAAGGACCATCAAGCCCAACCGTCAGCCCACATCACCTAACTCACTAAACCATGTCCCTAAGCACCACATCTACACGTTTCTTGAACACCTCCAGGGATGGTGACTCCACCACTTCCCTGGGCAGCCTGTTCCANGCTCCCTCAGCTGCTCCTCGTCAGACCTGTGCTCCAGACCCTTCACCAGCTTTGTTGCCCTTCTCTGGACCTGCTCCAGCACCTCAATGTCCTTCTTGTGGTGAGGGACCCACTTCTTTTGGTGTGGAGAGGACTGACAAATTTTTTTTTCTTGTTGATTTAAATTAATTTTTGTGTAAATATAGCTATAAATGTTTGCTTTTCTTGTGAGACACAGAAGATATTGAATAACATTTTTTAAAATTACTAAGTGATTCACTAGCCTAGTAAAAAAACTGGCTGTTGTAAAATGCAAGATGAGCTTTCAGATAATCTCATGAGTCAAAGTGCAAATGATTTCCAATGAAATATAGATTTGGAAGTACCTAAATTACATTTGAAAGTAAATGTTAACTACTCAATAAATACAGGCCAGAGATATATAGGCAAGAATATAGGCTTAAATTCCATTGTTTGGCATGTGGTTGCTTTACAAACCCTGACACTTTTGCTCTGTATCCAAGTTTGGCTATTGAATTTTCCATCTCTTTGCCTTTCAAACAGAAATTAGGCTGAGTATACACTTGACAGAGATCTTTACCAGCCCCCTTTAATTCCTTATTAAAGCAATTTCACTCCAGTTAGCTTGTCTCTGTATTTTCTCATTTCCTGATTTGGTGTGAGAAGTAGTAGCTCAGTCCTTCACGAAGAATATTTTAAAACTATTACTGCGTTTCTTGGTTGGTTGGAAGTGCTATGTATTTGGCCACCAAAATTATCTGGTGATTAGCTCTTGGAACGGGTCCAGAGGAGGGCCACAAAGATGATCAGAGAGCTGGAGCACCTCTCCTATGAAGAAAGGTTGAGGGAACTGGGCTTGTTTAGCTTGGAGAAGAGAAGGCTCCGGGGAGACCTCATTGCGGCCTTCCAGTGCTTGAAGGGAGCCTATAAACAGGAGGGGGAGCGACTGTTTACAGGGGTTGATAGTGACAGGATGAGGGGGAATGGTTTTAAACTAAGAGAGGGAAGATTTAGGTTGGATATTGGGCAGAAATTTTTCACTGTGAGGGTGGTGAGGCAGTGGCCCAGGTTGCCCAGACAAGTTGTGGATGCCCCATCCCTGAAGGCATTCAAGGCCAGGCTGCTCTAGTGGACAGCAAACCTGCCCACAGCAGGGGGGTTGAAACTAGAGGATCTTTAAGGTCCTTTTCAACCCAGGCCATTCTATGATTCTATGATTACTTAAAAATGACTTGTTTGGTTGTTTGTTTTTTTCCTTGTAGGCTTAACTTGTAACGATGTAGCCTGTAATGAGATATAAATATGACTTCAGATCTTTAAAATTTATCTTGGAGATTCCACTTCAGTTCAGATTACCAAATGGAAGGATAATTTATGTTATCCTGGTGGACTAGGGTTGTGCTTATTTGCAGTCATTTTCTCTTCCAACTCCATAGTTCTTTGGTGAATTTGCATAAGCATTGTAATATTTTCATATGTTTTAAAAGTAGGGGGGGGAATAACAAAGCCTTACTATACAGGAAGACAGAATTCTTTAAAAATTCATTATTGGGAGCTGTTCAAACATGTTCTAGTGTGTAGCTCTAAAGTTGTAGAGCTCACCTATCGCTATACAGTCTCAATACTTGCACCCAATATTTTCACAAAATGTGATTTAACAAAGCAACAAAAAAAAAATTAAAACTCTTCTGAATTTACTGATTACCAATACCCCCAGAAGAGAGGGTACCTCTCCGACTGCTACCTATCGAGGACCTTGGCACCTGAACCAAAATCCTTGGGAGTCTGAAAATACTGAAACTTTGTTTTGTAACTGAAAAAGTGAAGGGGGAAGATTTAGAGTTAAAATTTTGACAATGTGAGTTATATTTTTACTGTACTTTGTCATAGTTTCTTAACCATCAGAGCATTTATACTGTATTAATTTGAACAGTAATAAATGAGAGGAAGAGGGGGAGGCAGGAAGGGGAGGGTAGAAAGAAGGATCCTTATTTATTACTCACAAATACAGGTGAAATGCAAAATCCTGAACTTGAATTCTTGATAGGAAACGTTGAAAAGTACAAGAAAATACATAAGTGTGTGCTCAGAGATATTCAGTGCCAATTTGTGATAGCAGGACAAATTGATACAGGAGTTCATCATAAGCCATAGTTGTTACAAGCTGCTGTATCACTATGAAGTCCATGGGAAGAGTTTTTTTGGCTTTGCTAAGAAAGAAAAGAAAAAACACCTTAGGTGTGCAGAAAGGGTTACAAGGTCTAAACATCCCTAAATTTTGTGAAAGCCTAGTTATGCAACTGACCTTTTGGGGCTGAACCTAAATTTAGATAAATTGTCATTGTAAATTTGCATTTATAAATTGTTAATGTTTTGGGATTTTAAGCAGTTTATTCCTTAAAAGGTTTTTATTTCATTTTCAAGTAATAGCACTAGAAGCAGCTAGCTTATCTGATTTTTTAAAATGATGCTTATAGTGCATAAAACCACTACTGTTACTGCATAAAAACGAAGGTCGATGGAATGACAAGATATTAAAATACATTTTTTTAGCTGACCAAGGGAAGGAGAGGAAGATTTAGTTTGACTTTCAAAATTAAAATTTCAATATTGTTAAGGAAATACTGTAACGGAAACATTACATTCCCCAGGGAGATGCATAGACAATTTCTTTTTCCAGAGTATTTCCATTCTCCATGCTGAAAATGAATCGTTCCAGTGATAATTGAAGTTGCTTGCTGTATCTTTTGAGGGTCATTATAGTTCTTGCTTTTACGCTGTTGAAATCACTACACTGATGAAGTGGGGCACAGGGAAAAAAGTATAAAAAGTGAGAATACACTTGTGTAGATGATCTTGCACATCACAAATTACTTTTCATTTGATTACACTGATTTCTTACAAATCTGAATTATGAATAGCAATTACTGTATCCTTAAGACAAGCTTTCCTAAAATGCATTTTGAAGCCATCATAATATATTACACTGGGTAGGGAGAAAATGTATCAGCGTGCACACATGGAATGCACTGAACCCCACATGGGGGGGTCTACGCGGTGTAGAAATCAAATGTCACTTGCTACTGCTCATAGTAAGGTTCATCTGTGCAACCCAATGCAAGACCATTCCAATACTCCTGAGCTGGTTGTAGACGAGTTAGGTTAGCTGGTGAAGCAGTCTAACCAGTTTCCAATAAATGCCCACATTGATTAACAGTTGGCTTGGGTATAATCAGCAATATGTGTAGACGGTTCAGTTCCTGATCTGGTGAAGATTGCATAAGCTGTAATGAGAACTCTTAGCCTATTCAGGGTACAGTGACTAAGAGTTGCAGGTAGGAGGACTTATGTAGTATGTGCAGCGAGACTGTGGCTATACAGGCTTGGGTTGGAAGCAGAAGTCATACAGGTTTGGTTAGGATACGAACTCACGTAATATTGTCATTGCAGCATGCAGAAGAGAATTTGCTTTTAACATTTCATGTTCAGCAGTGTGAGTGAAGGTTGTTAATTTTTCATATCGAGGCTTTACAACTATTTTATATATTATGCTACTTCAGTGAAAGTGTGTAAATGTCTTATTTCTTGAAGACATCTAAAGTAGGCAATGAATTAATGAGTGTCATTGAAATCACAGGTGCTGTCTAGAATCTTGAGGCTCAAATGATTGAAACTTCTCTTGGTTTGTATGTGCACAGCAATTAGAAATGGAATATGCAAAGAGGAAGATTTACTCCTACTGGAAATTTTAGTATATTTTTCCTAAAAGATTTTGCCACTCAACACCTAGCATTTGCATTGGTATGCCATGGATTACAGAACTGGGTTTTTTTCTGGTACAGTCTTGTACAATGCCATAGTACTTTGAATTAATGACATGAAGGATAGAGTTTTCTGTTTTGACAAAAGTGGGATTAGACAGCAGGTGTCTGCAAAAGACGATCAGTACAATACCAAAACCCAAATCATATCTCAGTGAAGTCAGAAACAGAATTACATTGACTTTGCTGGAGCTTGGATAATCCAAGACAGAACATGGCAGCATAATACTATAAGCAGGTTAATACTTTTGTGTCAGGTCTAACTTCCAAATCACATGACATTATGCTTTATAGCATCTCAAAGATTGTTTCTCAAAAAGCCACAATCTATTTGAATGTACTGCTGGGTATCTTTCATAAAGAATAGCATCACATGGAAAATAAATTCTTAAATAATTTGAATGGTAAATCTGTTTGCTGTTGACTTAAATCAAGAAGCATGGACTATTGGTGAAGAGGAAACCTTAAAACACAAGGCTGCCATATAAAATTCAAGTTCTTAGTAATGATGGCTATGATAAGAGATAGGATTTTTATAATGGTTAATGTAAATTAGCTCTTCAGTAGGACAGAATGTGATGTATTTTTTTAACATCAGATTTGTATAATTTTGTCCATGTCAAGCTTTCATGTTTTCATGTTTAAATTTTCCAATTCTGCTATTCTTGCATTACCACTTTACAATGAAAAAAAAATCAGCTTAATTAGTGCCAACTAACAGACATCTAACTTCGATGCAATTTAGGAAATGACAGGTTTTCTTCAGCTTACCCAGAGAAATGGTGAATAGCACAAATTAATTTAAGTCTCGTCTACCTAAATGTGTTAATATTGCTCCCATCACTGTAAGAGTCTGGATGTCTCATTTGTCTTTGTTCTTTTAGAGACAGGGAGCTGGCAAATGGAGAGAGTAAATGCCTTTACTAAGGTCCTCAAGGAAATCCACAGTGAGTCTGGGAAGTTTCAGACTCACTTGCCAAAAGGATAAACAAAGCACACAAATCGAGTATGCATTGTGCAAATTCAAATTTTAGTAGCATACATATAAATTTAAATCAGTGCAATTATACTTTTGAATATTTGAAATAGCTTCAATTGACTTGTAAAATAAATTGTTGGGAAAAAGTGAAAGCCGTCGTTTGATTTGGGAATGTTGATTCATAGGTTGATTAACCAAAATGTAGTATTGTAAAGGGACTTTATATCTCTGAAAAGAAAAAGCAAAGTGAATTAAAATAGGTACTAATAAAATTTTTGAAGGGTATTAACATTTCATCTCTCAAGGCTTAAACCAGTCTCTAAGTAGAGAGCAAGATGAGTTGTGATGTGAGAAGAAATTATATTTTCTTCTGTAAAATACTAGCTATTTTACCTCTGGTCTCAATCACAGGTGCGTATAGTGTGAGAATATTTAATGAGTCTAGGTTTCCATCTGTGAAATACATAAATTGAAATCATTAATCTTTTCCAACACTAATTTATACATTCTGCAATCACGTTGAAAGGGAAGAGTTAGTGTTTGGGACTCGTGTAGCAATGTCTGGTATGTAAAAGGATTCTGCAGCTACAGTAGCTACCACAGGTTTAATAATAAGATGCAAATTTAGATTAATTTAGATGCCTCAAAGGTGTAGAAAAGCTCCAGGCCTGTCTTTGGACTGGGAGAAAAAACAGCAAACTTTTCCGCTTAACTTGGGCACAAAAAATGAGAATTCTATATCCAGAAGTAACTGTCAAAGAACCATCTTTGAGTTTCTTGATGTATGTTCCTCCAACTGTATTTGGAGAATTCCACTGGTTAAAAATATAATTATTTAAACAGATACTTTCTATAATAGTAGACATCCCTGCTAAGTGGGAAGAGAGGCATAACTTGGAATAAAATAGTGTATAAAAGGAATTCCAAACACAAGAGCCTATTGCCATGGAATTTCGTGCCAATCTTGCAAATTTAAGACTTGAAAATGTGGATGACCATCCAATGCATGGGCTTATCCTCCATTGTTTTTTTTAATCATCTGAGTAATCCATATTTCATATGCGAAGAGTTTCACTGATTGCAGTGTATTCATAGGTTTTCAGCAGAACTGCTTTGTTCTCAAAAATAACGCATGGAGAAATGAAGCAAAAAGCTTGCAATGGTAGCTCAGTTCATGTGCACAGGAGAAATATGGACACAAGATGCCCATCTCCAAAGCCAGCTTCCTTGTGTGGCTATTTCTTTTTATAGTGCTAAATGATATGGGATTCTATTTTTAACCCTAGTTAAGATGGGATGAGTTGCTGGGATAAATCCAGCTGCGACCATTTTTATTGATTGATCCATGCCTCCTTGTGCTCCCCTGTCTGTCTGTTATTCATGTGCTTTTTCCTACATAGCAGTGCTTTTTCTCTCAGTGTACCCAGTGCAATTGGTTCTGGCAAAAAAATATTTGGGAACCAAATTACAAAGGTACTTGCAGAGAGAAATGATTAGCTGGAAGCAGCAAAGAGAGATTTAGTTCCAGATAAAGCTCTTTATCTAATAAATGGAAGCTGAAAGTAGAAGAAACACAGCAGCATCTTCACCCTTCACACTAAAGTGACCTTGAAATAACCTAAGAACCTTGGGTTTGCTGGCTGACTGGTGAAAAGATTGCACTTACAAGAAATGATCCCTAACCTACAAAAAATATTTGAAAAAATTAGTAAAGGAATCTCGGGCTGTTGTCCAGAACTTATACTGTTAAGTATCTTATTGACATTAAGTTTCCAGAAGAATTCAAAATTGGCTGTTTATCAGCTTGGTCATGTATGTGTGCTTGCTAATTTTGCAAATCTTTTAAAACCAGTTTCCAATGTTTTACCCAAGTGTTTTATCTGTTAAGTTTGTAACTCAACAGTTCACCTTAATGACTGTCACAGGCTTAGAGTAAAATTCCGCATAAATTCCTTTCACGGTTCTTTTCTAAATAGCTAAATTTTTCTTCAAAGATTGACTTTAACAAGCAACTTTAAATAAATGGTGATTAATATGTCAGTTTGGGGATATAAGGATTGACATAATGGAACATATAAATAACCTATCTACCCCATCTTTCTTCTAATCCAATCTATGGCCTATGATCAAAGACAGGCAAAATTAATTACTAATCTGCTTGGACAACATTACAATGATCTACTAGGGGAGATGCTTATGCCTGACACTTATGCTGAACATTTCCCATGAAACGCTGAGTAACGCCAACTTCTGTCAAATTCAAAAGATTCAAGAACCATGGTTCGTATAGATTAGAGTAGAAACAAAAGAGCTTAAGCTGTTGAATGTCTACACTATTCATCTTTCATTTTGACAATACATTTTTTTATAGTTCTGCCTTTCCAATTACCATTCACTGCTGTCTGTATGTATTCTGTTGGGATGTCATTTGTTTATGTGCCTTATGTCACTTCTGCTTTTCTCTGTTTTTTGTGTTTGGTATAGCTGCACACGCACACGTGCATGCTGGGCTGATTTGAATGACAGAGAAAGTGAGACTAAAGAGCAGCTGATGCAGGATTACATACTCACCTCTGCTCTGTTCAAAAGGCAGATATCCAACCCATGTTCTCAGCTTGCATAGAGATAATGTATATCCAAACAGGAGGGATAACATTATCAGAAGGTATCACACAGGTGCAGTAAACATTGTATCAGGAGTAACTGTAATATAAAGTGTGCTGTTCTGATGGATTTTAGATCGTAATTGTAATTTAATGTTCCTTCTATTGTGAGCATTCTTTTTGTTTTAATGAACCACTTCTACGGAAGCTGCATACACTCTTTTCCTGGCTGTTTCACCTTGACAGTTAGTGTAATTCATTGCAATGCACACATGAGAGTTAATAAGTACAGAAGAAATGAACTTGGTCTTATGCAGAAACAATATGAAAATATAAATTTCCATAGGAATGTTTTTATTGTGCAAATACAATGATACAGGATCTCATGGGTTATAAAAATATTTGTTAAAGGCATGGTATGTTTTGGCATCAGACAGTTTTTCTTTGCTGTTTTAAATCACTTTAATTAATTGTTATCATCCATATGCTTTATCTTCAATGAGTAAAATTCAGTGCAATGACTCTACTATGAAAAGAATTTTATGTGCTTGATTTTCTTTGGATGGAGATGGATAGAAACTTTGCAAATTAGTAATGGGTTGCAGTTTTTTGAGCTCTGTCATTAGGCTTATTTATCTCTAATCTCCCTACTCTTTAAAAAAGAAGCAGATGCAGCATAAAAGTCCTATGAATTATTTTTCAAGTGTCATCTTCAGTGCAAAGAAAATCAACTCTCCCTGGAGAGAAGAAAGCAAAGTTAAGCTGTCCTTGCACTAAATGCACTATTGCAGGATCAGTGTAATCATTATCTCTGTCCATTTTGTTAATGACAAGATTGCTCTGACAGAGTTCTGTGTTAAAATCATGTTATAGTTCCTTTTTTTTTTATTTTTTAATTGGAATTAGGTCTCTGATTCCTGAAGGGAACTCTCAACAGTTGTATAAGTGGTATCCATAACTTTAAATGAACTTCTATAGATTGTGAGGGAAAAGTACGTAAAAATTTGAGGTCTTTCCAGATTTTTCTAGTGTCTGTTGAACCATTTGTTTTCTTATTCTCCTATTGAGTACATATCTCCTATGAAATTGAATTTTAACAAAAAAAAATCCAGTTCATACAGTTCTATTGACAATAATAAACCAATTCATTTAAAAATTCTGGCCGTAACACTTTCTGAAATTCAATGTCTTACTGGCTGTTAGCATCGTTATGAACAATTTATTAGTTTACAGTATTTCAGAATTTGTGCTGTATTCACAGACTATAAATTAGAGGAGTTTTTTCTTTAGACAAGAGGAGCAATTTCCTCACTACAAAACTTGCTCCTCATTTCTTTTCTCTTTCCCCAACAATGCAACTGTTAAATACATGTACAATGTGCAATTTGCTATTTTTGGACTGCAAATCTTATATGATTCTTCCTATATGAATGCCTACATGATTTTTCCTAAAACTTCTGAGATATTACTCGATTCCCATCTAAGTTTTGCCATTTGGAGTTTCTTCAAAGGGGACCCATTTTTCAAGTCCTTGCTAATGTCTTTCAACATTTGCTTGAACTGCAAAGGGATTTTGGTGCAGATACTTGTGTTACTACTTGCACAGAAACTTAATGAGCTTTGTGTGCAATCAATACGTTTCATTACAGAAGCAATGTACAGCTCTAGAAATACATCAAAAGTGGTGTTATGGGACAGTGGTGAGTGCTGTGTGTTGCAGTTGCCACAGATCAGCTACTGATGGAAATTGTGCTGCACAATGTCTGAGCACCCAACTCAATGTGTGCCCTGCCGCAATGGGTCAGCTGTGGTGGCCCAAGGCCACCATCTACATCTCTTGGTACTGGCAGAAATTGCAATGACACCAGCTGTGTGCGATGGGAAGGAGAAGGGGCCAGCAGAGTGGCTGAAAATCAGAGAATATAAGTTTCTACTTGAAAATTTATTTTTCCTACTCTTATCACTCGCATCAATACTCAAAGACTATAGTTATATGGATG
>VZTO01018067.1:193243-205043 GCA_013400615.1 Syrrhaptes paradoxus | reverse complement strand
ATTGTATGTAGAGAATTAGTGTGGAGTGATACATCTCAACAGCGGTTAGTACTTTGATTGAAAAGCAGGACCACCCTGATACACAAGCTTAATTCACACGGGATGAAGGTGTTGCCAGACTCAGGCACATCTGTGTGGGACAAAGCAGTAAGCTTGAGAAAGCTTGAATGCTACTGATGAGACAAGCTGTCAAGACACTTTCTAGTGTGGAAGAATCTGTAAACTCTGTTTCTATTTACCACAGAAAGAGACCCCTCGAAAATTTCAAGCAGCCTGCTTGCCCAGTTTTGATCTTTACCTCTGAGGTTGGCAGATCAAGCCACCTGCACATGGGCATCGCTCGAGCACGCCATCGGGTTCCAGTTCCCAGGTGATGAGGTTGAGAAGCCTGTTTGAAGGATCGTGGCAGGGTTCACCTTCTTCAGGTAAGGGCGTGCACACAGGAAACAGTAGTTCTGCATGCCAGAGGAAATCACCTTTGTGAGAAGTCGTTAACTGTCTGCTAAACTGAGATGACCTTATCTTTAAGTCTACATGCAAGATATAAAAAGACACATTAGGGAGCCATAACTTAATGTTCTTTCCACTAGGTGGGAGTAAGACCTTTGAAGCTTATGCTTAATGAGGAAGATCAACTCCTGCTTCTTCCTGGAGAGACTGCTCGCCATACAGTAGTACTGCACAGCTCCATCCCTTGGAGACTTGAAAGACTGTTCCAAACCCAGGAAAACTAACATTATGCATAGCATTAGTGGTTTAAAATCTGACTAGAGAAATGTTATAGAACTCTGATACTTTTCCTATTTCTTGTATTTCTTTGCAGAGGTTACGAATACAGAGTAATTGTTAGAGACTGAATAACAAGGTTACAAGAACTACTACTCAGACGTTTAATTTGTTGTAGTAATTCTGTAATAGGCTAAGCTGATGGCATTTTGGGCTTAGCAGCCTTGTTTCTGCACAGGGGTGGAATTCAACCTCCGTAAGAAATTATTTGGAAGGATACATAATTTGGGTTTCCCGATGCTAGTAACTTACAGTGTCAATTCAGCACTTCCAGATGTTCCTGTCAAACCTCCCTTCCTCCTCTTGTCTTCACTCACCACATCTTTGTGGTGTGTCAGAATAAAATATGTGGAGAGTTCAGAATTTAAGTTTTAAGGCTTGGTAAAAAATGTGTGTGTATACAGACACACACATATGTGCTTAATGTATATGACTTATCAGTTCTTAATTCTAAAAAAAAATTATCTCTTAAGCAGCATGTATAAAGAATATATATGTAAAGACAGTCCAATCTGCCCTGACCAGGCAGAACTTAGGACTCATTTCAGGCCTGATACCACCTTCTCCTCCTCTCCTCCCTTCTGTAAATCAAGTTTCAGATTCCCATGTTGACGGACAACATAATCTGGAACATCATTCCTTTATGTATCTTGGCTGTTCAGTCAGTATTACATAACGTAGTGCCCTGGAAGGCTCATACAAAACTCAGAGTATGAAGTGTGGCTGCAGTCTGATTCTGAGGGTCCGCTTGCTGATATGAAGGAAAAGCCACTCTCAGTAATCTCATTAATTTACTTTGTACATTTTAAATCCTTATTTTGCTCTATTGGGTGAAAATTTGACACAGGGCTCTGCTACTTTTAAATGGCTGAGACTGTCCTTTAGAAACAGCAGAATTTTGTGTTTCTCATGCTGGTCTCAGCTCTAGTGTGCAATAGGCTTTTCTTTCACCATCGTGCACCCCACCAGACTGTTTCTCCCTCCTAGTCAAGTTTTACAATGATGTTACCATGGTGTGCTCCACAGGCCCAAGGAGAATGACCTGTTGATTCAGTAGAGATTTAACTGCTTTACCTGGGCAAAAGAACTGAATATTAGCACTCCAGTATTGTAAATGAATAGGATAAAAAGGAAAAGCTCTGTACCTTTCTGAAAAGCACAGCACGTTCCAGGGTTGCAGTCGTGTTGGTTCTCACAAATGGTGCCGTTCTCTCCTTTTGAAGTGGCTTTCCTGCACTCACCCCAAACGCAGAGCTGCTCGCCACAGCATTCAACATCCCGTGAGCAGCGCTTGCAAAGGGAAAACACAGTGACAAGGCTGTTGCTCTAGCACTAGTTACATAGATCGACAGACGGCTAGATGTAGAATTAGACCCTGCTCCTAAAGACACCTGCAAAGATGTGCTTTAAATACAGGCATGTCCTACGCTCGCTGTTTAAGCAGAACTGTTAGGATCACCGTTTCAAGCACACACAGAACTGTTTGCCAGACAGGAACCTCTGCAGCAGCGTAACAGCACTCCTGTACCGTTACACTTTCAGTCTTACAGAACCTGAATTCTTATTTTGGCATTTATACGAAAATTTATCACCAGACATCCTACAGTGTGATATGGATTTCAAGACAGCCTTTTGCAATCAAGGGAAAAAAATGAAATATTATCAATGGAAAACATATGACTGATTTTATCCCATGGTTAGATGCAGTCAGGAATTTACAATTCGTTCCAAAGGACTGCTTTCGAAGAGCAAAGCAAGAAAATCTTACTCAAATCTGATTTTTAGTTGTAGTAAGAACCAGACCTCAATCATAACCAAGAATCTTAAAAAAAAAATCTCTTTAAAAAAATTGTTCTTGTAGATAAGAAATACGAATCTCTAACTAAAGATAGCTCTGTGTTACAATTGTCCCAGAATTTCAACTACACACACCCAACAAATCAACCTAATAAAAGTGGTGTGTCACTTTGTTTCTTTTTTTAGGTAGTTTGATGAACATCCTGGAGAGTCCTAGCAGGTCAGCATTTTAACACCTTTTTTCTGTCTGTGTAAAGCCCTGTCTGGGCAGCCATACACAATCACCATTTCTTTTCTAGTGGATCCCACAGGAAGTACTTAACACGGGGCAAGAAGTAGGACTAAGCTAGCAGTATTAAGACCTGTTAATTAAAAAAAAAAATGTTTTGTAATTGCAGGGGTTCTTTCTAGGTCAGGGAATTGATCCCACCACCTTCAGTCTGAGCTCACTTTGCAACAGGAGTGTAGCTAGGACCCAATTTCTACTTTCTTTGTCCTACAAATGTTCTGCTGAGGAGTGCAAAGAAAAGAGGTTGGGGGCTGTTAGATCATTGTAATCTTAATTTTTAATTATTCCATGTTAACATGAAAAATTATCAGTTTAATATTTTCTAAACTATGAAGAATAAACTTTCTTAATGATGCTTGAGTATATATCCGGGACTTGCATTTATACAAGCATTCAATCTGCTGTAGTCAACAGAGCTCCCTGAAGTGATCTTGATAAGTATTTAAATCATTTCAGGAACAGCCTGCTGCTTTTAGATTATAATAATCCTATTGATTACATGACTTTACAACAAGGTGTGCTTGCTTGTACACTAACTGTCTGCAAGTGCTTTGAGGAATGAATTTGTTTCACAAGAGGCCGTTGGCAGAACTTAGATGAAAAGGGACAGTCAGATAAAAGGCTTTTTTGACAGACTGCCTGAACCTCTCAGGGAGGGACCTGTCACCTGCAGGAGATAATCTAACCATAGCTGCCACCAAGAACATTTGTCTTTTAGCTCAAAAGACAAGAATTTACTGCTTCCTGAGGTTCACAGATTGAAATAATGTAAATGATCCATGTGTGAAGATCATTAGCAATGTCACTACAGCACTGTACAAGTTGTCAGTGAGGGGAAGAGCTCAGGCTGCTGCAATTCTCCTTGTGAATCAAGAGCTGGAAATGACCAACTCTTTGCTGAGCCTTAGGAGCTGGCACACTATTTCCTCTTTTCCCAGTCCACTGGCAACCTATGACGAGTTGGTTTATGCTGCCCTTGGGCCACCTAACAAGTCAAGCCCAAGTCAGGAGGAGTGGAGTGCAGGTTTTAAAGCATATGAAAATAGAAACCTTAAAACTTGGCTGTGTTAATAGGAAGAGAAAAAAAAACTGAACCCAAAACATTCTACACAGCCATTTTTGAACCTCATGCGGAAAGCTTTGCATCCTGTTTTCCATCAGTTTTGACTTGCTAACATTAACAAAAATAATTTCTGTATTGAGTTTGTAAAGACAACATAAAATCACATCTCATTCAGGACTTACTGCATGCTGGGTTTTACAGAGCTGACACATGTAGTCAAAGCTGGAGAACTGGCAGTACTTCCCTGTTTCACAGTCTTCATCAATGATACACTCCTGAAGAAAAGGATAAAAGTTTAATTTGCCACTGTGTGACAGAAATCCATACCTCTTCTTGAAATACCAGAAGGTCTTGACTGATTATATTTCTGACTTGTGAACCAAGAAAAAAAAAAGCTCGCTTCAGTTCTTTGTACAACCACAGTTCTGTAACAGAACAATGCTGTCTCCCTGGCATACTGAAATATTGTGGCCCCCGAGGGTGAAGTGGCTTCGCTTCTTGTATAAATATGAATACCAGCAACCTCAAGAAGATAAATTATCTTGCTCTGCAGGCTTTTTAGTTGGGGTTTGGGATTTTTTTTTGGGGGGGAGTGAGTGTGCACTGAAGACATTTTATCTTTTTTACTTATATTAGAGAACAGTTGTGATTCATTACTTGTTGGCTGTTTTTTCAGATGGGGGACAAGGCTGAAGGAAAGAGACTACCCTGGAGCAGCTGCAGCCGCCAAGAGGATCTGTGTGCTCTGTGGGAGACCATTCTGCAACAGCTTTCTTGATCCCAGGCCAGGTAGCTTTATGCTGTCCTCCCGCCTCTTCCCCAGCAACATCAGTGCCAACCTCAGACACTCCGCAGCCTGGTTAGCTTCCCTACACCAGCAAGTACAGCCCCAGGGGAGGAGGGAAGTGTGTTTCCTTTGCCTTTTAAATGCTGCTCTTCGCAAGGGGCAGACAAATTCTTCTCAGGCAAACGTAAGCATCTTTGCAGTGCCTGGGCATTTCTGTAAGCAACAGCTTCTGTCTGAAATATGCAGTGCTTCTGTGCACAGGACTGGTGAAGTTACCGCTCCTGGGACTTTACAGTAGCAGCAGCACCCTACAGCCAGTACTTCTAGGAAGCAATAGGTACCCCCCACGGTGTGATTTTCCCTTCTGGTTGATGGCATGCCTCTCATATCCCTATCACCAAAGCCCATCACCTGCAAACTCACAGCTGCAAATGTCTAAATACCCTTACATGTGAATCTTAAATCCTTAGTTCAATTTAATTTGAATATTGAAACATACGGAGGAGCAGATTCTCAGCTGACATCATTCCTCTGGCATCTCCCTGCTGTAGGTGGAGCTAATTTACATTCAGTAACATTCTGACTCCTCGAACAATGTGATTTCCACATCACATGCTTTTGGAATACAAGTAACAAACTCAGTGTTTCCTCCCCCCTTGTTTCCTGCACATGAGCACTCAGCAGACAGGGTTGAACACCAATTCGAGATTGACAAGTACTGACAGCCAGTACATCCTAGGGGAAAAAAAATCCCCAAGTTCCCTCCTGTCAGCCTCTGCTACCCAGCTGAGACACCAGAGCAGGCCTCAAGCTGGCAAGGTGCTTCAGCCCGTGTTTAGCTCTTCAAGCCTGGTGTCATTTCATGGCCTTAACAAAAACATTCGTGTGAGAGGAACACCTGAGTTCCCATCTGGATCACAAACTCAGACAGAAGTTTCCTCGCCCAGAGGTCCCACAAGCACTGGGGTAGAGATGTCTCTCCTTTCATTCGTGCAGCACAGGGTGGATGTCCAAACTGGCCAGAAACTCCTCCCGGAATACATCTCTGCAGCTACGGCAGCGAGGATAATGCAGAGAGGAAGGGTATATGTTTGTGTACCCCTGATGTGTCTGGTCCACGGGGGGGGTATGATGTTTTCCCCTCTAATGGTTACCTCTTAAAAATTGTGTGATTAACCCTGTTCCCTAAAATATGTTTTCTCCAGGCTGGGAACAATCTAGCCAACAGAAGAATAACTCATAGCACTGTCCTGAGTCACTGGTACTCTATCATTGGTTCATGCCATCACGAGGTTTCTGATATCTTTTTGCTATTAGTCAATTAAAAAAAAAAAAAGGAATTATACAAAAATCCCTGAATTCTCTGAAGAAACCACTTGACTGCTCTTTGGCAGATATTAATCTTGTTTGCTGGAGCAGATCAACTGTCATCTGTGCAGCCTTTATTATTAAGTTTCTACTAAGTTTTTAATTTTCTGTTTCTACTTTTTTAGATCATTTCTCCCCAAACTGCTGATTCCTTCCACCCTACCCCAGTTGGGTTTTGTGTTTCAGCTGGGCTGAAAATTAGCTCAGCAAGAAGTTCAAGTGACAGTCTTCTATTAGTATAATTACTAAAAGAGGAAAATACTGAAGCAGCTACACTGTCCTCAGATCTTCTGCAGATTGAACCTTATGGAAGCTGCTTTCCCTGCGTGACACAAGGCTGCTCTGCGTGGACAGCAAAGCCTTGGCTGTGCTACCCGCTTTGGCCATCTGAGGTGTTTTCAGGTGGATTACAAAACAGAAGCCAAACTCAGTCTAGGACCTGATTCTTTTCAAGTCAGCGACGTGATATTCAGGTTGTATGTTTATAATTAAAAAGCAATAATTTCAGCTATCTTAAGACATTGGTATGGCAGGGTCTGGGCTGCTATAAATTACCGTCATGTTTTTGCAGCTTCATTCTTCCAGTACACTGTGTATTCTGCTTGTTTGCTTTTGTGTTGCTACATAATCAGGTGGGTCAAAATCCAAATGTTATATAGTATGTTTGAGGTTTTGTGGTTCCACGTTAGCACTTAGCCACTTCTCTTCAGCAGCCATGCTCTTGCTGGCCAATTTTCTGTCTGTAGCTTTGTCAGCTTCTTTTATGAATCCCACTGTATAAACCATACCCAGAATAAACTATACTGCTTCATTCCTGTTCCATCCACTTGCAGGCAAACAGCCAGGTCTCAGTGCAGTCAGTTTTTCCAATTGTCCCTTTCCACAGAGGAGAAATCTTGCCATAATCATTTTTAAGTTAACGGAATAACTCTCTCTCTAGCTATAAACCCACCTAACACCAAAGCTGCAATTCTCCAGTCATTGCTTTCTCTTGCATTAATGAGTCCCTCACCAAAAAACCTTTTTTCCCCTCTTACTGAATTGTGTCCTACCAGTTCAGACTTCTAGTTTTATGAGGATTTTCATCTGGGGAAAAAATCCCTTCACGGTTTTCTTTCCTAGCATGGAAAAACTTGCTTTCATATGCTCTCTGTGAACTTTTGTGCCACACTCCAAACCCAACTTCCTTCACCCAGGTATTATAATCCATAGTCACTGCAGAACACAGTAATGCTTATATATGCAAACGTGTGTCCTTTTTAAATCTTTTTTTCTCTCTTTTTTTTTTTCTCCCCTTAATTAGGCTACAGGCCATTTTCTAATCTTGAGACACAACAATTGCTGGACAAGGAGCAAACCTAAACATCTTCATCAGCTGCAGTGGATTCTGAACAATCCATCTTCTTCTGGAATTCTGCAAACTAGGTTATTTCTCAGAATATTTTGTCTCGGCAAGAGCAACAGCGTGTAAACTGAGGAGAGGGGGTGCTGGCTTCTGATGTGCAGCAGAGCATGCAAATCGAGCAGATAGCTTCAACGCAGAATTAGCTACGCTTACAGTGCTTGTACATCTCTCTGAAACCCGTTACGATGTTATACCAGTTAATCTAACGCAGCAGCATAGGAATATGCTGTTTGACAAGTGCTAAAGAATAATGCGGTGTGAAAGCAGGATTGGCTATTTATTAATGGGTACACCAGGACCCATGAACAGCAGAAGCCAGGATGAAGCCCGTGCTATGTACCTGCAAGTACACACTCAGCATCCTGTGGGCTCTTGTTACAATATTGTACTTTGCAGTGAATATCCTGCAACACCTGAAAACAATTTGGGGGTTAGGATCTGTTCCAAAACCAACAGGGGAAAAAAAACCCCAAAAAACAACAAAACACTGAAACTCATGGAAAAGTTTCCCTGCATTTTAAGACCCTAAAACAACTGCTGCTGAAAGAAACTTCAGTTTCCTTTTCTTTGGCAGATTATGCCAAGCTATCGTTTGCTCTCCTAAAGAATGGTCAGTCTCCACACTTGAGAACAGAAAAAATTAAAAAGTGACTGACTGATGTTAGTGACAGTAAGGTACGGTTGTACCACAACTACCAGAAAACTGAAACAGGCGCCCGAGTTTGAGATGGTGCAGGAGTGCCCAGTCGGAACTGGTGTAACAGGTTTTGACACCAGTGCTTCCCTTCAGGCTGAATGTTTACACACACATGGAAAGGCACAGAAGGAAGTTTTCTTACAATGGGATACAACAGCCTTCACACTCCAGCCAGTACCACATCTTTGACCTAGCAGGCACTATGGGCTATTTTGGCAGAAGGTATGTGGCTGGTGGAGTGTAGCCAGCTGTGGTGTGGGCATATCATCCTCTGCCCGTGTAACACACTGAGGATAAAGAGGGAGAAGCAAAGAAATTCCTGGTTCAAGTTATGAAAGCATAACTATAAGGCCAGAGTTAACCTACTTTCACACAGAAACCCACTTTTGTTTGCAGTGTTCATCTGGTTTCTGCACCTCACTACGGTAATATTTTTAATACTCTTTTGCTGGTGATATATTATGTACTGAAATCCTGCCCCTTTTGCTTTGCTCTTTTTCCACTTAATTCCTAATTAACACCCTAGGTGTAGACTAGAAAATATGCTCAGGTCTGTTCTGATACTGCCTGACTTTCAAAATGGAATAATTGATTTTATATTCAAAATTGACATTTAATTTGTCTGCTTTCTCTCCCCACCCATACTCACTCTACCTCCCACATTCTCAAAAAGTCCTTCGTCAAAGATAATTTTAAACAAAAGTCTCTCTTCACTGTTCATATCTTCAGCCAATATTTGTCAGAGGCCAATGACTATCTGGAATGAGCTCTCCTTTCCTTCTGGGCTCTTTACACTTTAGCTTAGAACCCAAGAAAGCAGAGGAAGGTGCTGTTGATGACTTTATACAACTTTTCAGTGGTGATTAATGCTTCTATCAAATCCAGACACTGAACATTAAGGGACAGGGGGGAGGGCAAACGGAACAGAAAATGCCCCTGTGAGTAAGGAGCAGCTGTAGTGAAGAAACTCAGTAGCAGTTCTCTGCTCTGCCATGAGAACAGTAAGTGGGATTCAAATGGGAGCAGCACTTTGCCCTGCCTGTGTAAGGTGTATGGTGCAGTTTGCTGACTTACTCTGACCCAGTAGCAGTTTGTGACCACAAACTTTTTGAAACTGCCTAACAGCTGAAGGAGAGGCAGGTTGGTTTTTTTTTCTTTTTGCCTTGGCACTGTCTGTGCAGTTGTAAGCCAAAACAGCCTTTCTAAAGTGTTCGTTCCTAACTCTATGGATTTCAAGTTCACAAGCCATAAACTATTGAGGCAAAATTCACCGATTTCAGAGGGGTAAGGAAGTTTTGCCGGCAGGTACACAACACAGGATGCAATGATACAAAAGCAGTTGGCACAACAATTAGAAAATTATTTCTAGTAGCAACCTTGGGAATGCATGGGGGCACCTCTTGCAATCTGCTGGGACAACTATGCTTCAAAAGCTTCTCTAAGCAAAAAGCCCCTTTACGTGTGTCTTAAAAGCTCCTGATATAAAGAAATTGTATTTTCAAAAACTGTTAACTCAAGTAAAACTCAATGCTACCCTCTATAAATGGAAGCTACACAACCTTCCCCAACAGTTCCAGAGCTCACCCAATGTATATGAGATGATAATAGTTTCAGCCATAGCTGAGCTGCTCCAGCAAAACCACTTGTTCATGTTGAAACTGACATTTCTTAACAATTAGCACTTCTAAGAGTTAATATTTACTTCTGTGTTTACATATCCTCTTCTAGGTTTTGTTTTAATTTCTACAAGTCTTTTCATGTAAGGCCAGTCTCCATTACTGCAGCAGATGGCAAAAACTGCTGAGTAGTAAGGAAAAAAAAAAAACCCATAAAAACTATTTTATATCCTACATGTGGTATGTGTATTAGAAAGATGGCAGAATTACATAGAACAGAATATTGGTTTATGGAAACTACTACTACTAACCATAGTTAGTTTGAACTGCAGCAGCGTTCCAGTTCCTAATCTCATAGTTGTCTAGACAGGGCACATAATGCACTTGTCTTTAATGAGATACTCATTAATTTGCCTTGAAATACCTCAAAATCTCTGTAATACTTTCCAGCAGAGCAAACCTCTTACTGCTGTCCTGCCAAGTACATAGTGCTCATAAAAATAAAGACTACTGTTAAAAAAAGACACACCAAAAAGAGCAGACATGTGAGTTGCAAACTATGCTATTAGTCACATCCCAGCGCTGTGTGGGAAAGTCAGCTATTTCTGTGGCTGTTAACAGGAATGCAGCTTCTGAGCTCCACACCAATAAATAAGAAAATCCAAGCAATTCCCTCAGTTTTGTCCTGAACTTCTCCATAGAACTAATAACCTCACTGGTTTCCTTTTCCCGTGTCAAGAAAACAGGAACATTTTAATTGGAAAAACACCTCATCCCACACATTTGCTCAAGAGTCGGCAGGACAGGCTGTAACAAGAAATTTCTCCTCTTTTCTCCTGTTTGTCAGGTGCACAGTAGGCAGAGAAGGATGGCAGAAATCCTGGCAATGAAATCTTCCCTTAGGTCTTCTGGAAACTCAGTGCCATTTTTTTAAAAAACACAGAGACTCTGTAACATTCAATATCCATAGAGAAGGAATATTCTGAAATGAGACAATCTGAGCCCCAAAACCAACAGCCATGTGCTCCATGTTTAATTGTTCCATGTTAAGAAAAGCTTTTTCACATAGCATGAGATTATCAAATGAGGTCAAAATACTGATGTATATTTATAAACAAAGTTTTACTAATGATTTTGCAATTAATTGTCTTAATAGAGAAATGCATCTACCTGTAGATCTATTAATGGGAGAACAGCAATTCTTTGGCCTCTGAGAACCAGAAGATATGTCCAAAATGTTGTGGTCTAAAAGATCTTGGTTTTTATTCTAAGTGTCTTGAGATATAGTAACAGTTACAGAAACACTGTAAAACTCTGCTACAAAGCTCTAAAGTGCCATCATTTCTAAGTAGTCAGTAATCACGTAAAGATACAGCTCTCATGTAATGGTGTGCCCAGGGGCTGAATTTTAATGCAGGCATCTCTTCTCTCTACAACTGGCAGCTACAAAGTTTCCATGATTCACTACCAGACTATGTAATTTTGAAAATTTATAAAAGCAAAACAATCCAGAGTAGCTGTACACAGCAAGGATGTGAAACAGCTGTGCAAAAAGAAAAACAACTAAAACGAGATTTCTGTACTTAATAGCTGCTTGACAATTCTAATCACTAAATGAGGAGTAGCACACCAAGAGTGAGACACCAGCCTTTGCCCAGTCCCTCACAGAACTTCCTTCAAACCCTGAATCTTATGTGCTTTGTTCTTAGATGATACACTTTTTCAGTAGTTTACAGTTTCAACAGACTTATTTACTGTGTTTAAGGTGTCAGCCAAAGATAATAACAGTAGAAGATAAACACATGGGTAGAAATTAATCTGCAATGATTTTTGCCTGTAGCAGAGTTGACAGTGTGGGAGACTGCTGTCACTGCACAGGAAAGGGAATAATTTATTTTCCATGAGCTGTAGATGGAAAAAGGAGGGATTTAAATTCAGCAATAGAGACTTTATAGTGAACAGAGAAAAGCATTGGAACAAATCGCCTCCACC
>VZTO01018067.1:139342-192590 GCA_013400615.1 Syrrhaptes paradoxus | reverse complement strand
GGACAAAGCGAGCCTTAACTCCACAGACACAGAAATACATTTCTCAAGGGAATACATTTGAAGCCACCATCCTACAGTGCTTTTTTTCCCTCACATTTGCCAAATCTTTGATGAAACAGAACTAAGCAGAAAGAGACTTCAATCCACCACTTTCCTTCAGTTTCCATGGTTTACCTTAGTAAATCCTAGTACAGACATCGAGCTGGACTAGTAACATCTCACAAGGCTTTCCGACCATAAACAACTGCACGGAAGACCAAGCCATCACAGATCACATTAATTCTTTCTCCTCCTACTCATTGGAGTAAAACCAGCATAATTCTACTGATTTTAATGAATCCACCCCTCCTGTGCTCCAGAAAAAGGTTAGAGAAGACTTGGGCCCATCGCATATGGAACTGTGTGTCCATTCGTTTGTATCCTTTGTCTCTCAATCATTCTAAGATTATAACAGATGTGAATAAAAAATGAAAAGACAAAACATTTATGCTTTACATCCAGTTCTGTAGCCGGTATTTCCTAAAGGCTTTGCTACATGTTGTTACCCTACCAGCTAAAGCTTACTGCTTAATTAGGTAACATGACTTCAGCTAAAATCTCAAATAATTATCTGCTGGAGCCAATGGATTAAACCATGTAATTAAAAGCAGTGGAAAAAAATTTCTCTTTTGCCTTAAAGCTTTTCCTAACATGTGATTAATTTTGCTACGTGGGTCTGACCAGAGGAAACTTTGCTGATGAGCTTTCACTGATGTCTAAAGACAGTCCACACTATGATCTCTCAACAGATGTCTGTAAATCACAGAATTGTCACCAGCCCCCATAAAAGATCCACTCTCCTGATGGTATCTGTTACCTTACAGAGCAGAAAAAAACCATTTAATTTCTCTTAGGATACATAGCTAGGTCTAGTAGAGGCAGAAAGTAAAACCACCCATGGTGATTTGTTTTCGTACATCTCCTTACGACTTGGGCATGATCTGTAAAAGACGTTTGGACAGCCTTGGTTCCCTAAACTCAGCATGTTACTTGTGAGAAAACTCAACTAAAACCAGGGAAAAGGTAAACAACCGCTCTTTGATTTACACTACTCCCTTACCACAGCTTCTTTGCAGAAGAGTTGTACCAACAAATACGCAGACAAGGAAGAAGCAGGTAACCGAGCATGATGCCTGCCTCCTCACAGATGTAAAGTTTCAGACAAGCCACGATTTCTTTCCACAACTAACAAGAATGTTGTAAGCTTTAGAAGTGGGGCAGGGCTCTCAGATGGACATTGATGAAGCAGTGGGTGGGCACTGACTCACTGACTGAGAGAAAGTCTGTTTTGTAGCCTTCTGGAGACAAATTTACTGGTTTACTGTTGTTTTTTACTGACACCGTCACCTAGAACATTGAATCAATCCTAGGCACTGTTACTGTGTTACAGTGATAGCTTATTTTTGGTGAGGAGAAATTTATTTAAAGAAAATCTTTCTGCCTCAACATTCGGCTACTCAAAGGGTAACAGTCCAGGTAATACATAAAAAATATGAGGTGGTTCTTCAGCCAAATTAATTTTGCATAAAAATATTCTTTTTCTTTGGAGATTTGGAATAGAAATACCACATTATAGCACTTGAGGATCTGGCGCATTTTAAAAACAATTCTAAACACAGGCATAGACCTGAATTACTAATGAAGAATGTTATTTTGAGAATATAAATTTGTACTACACAGTTCACAGAAAAAGTTGACAGAAAAAAATCTTACATTAAGCTAGACCAATTGGAAATATGAAAGAAATCCTAGTCACTCTTTTAGTTTTGTTTTTTTATTACTAGCAAAGTAAATGTACTAAAGTTATCTGAATTACTTTAGACTCTCACTGATACAAGAGCAAGATTTGATACCTTTAATTACAAGTAACCCCTTTGCTGTTGCATCACGTATTTGCCTGTAAATTCAAGCCACTATTTAAGACAAAAAAAATGTGATAATGATCTGTGTTCTCTAACCTTTCATTGTTGTGTTTTCAGCCAGAACACCTGCCTGGTTTGCCTCACCTCTCAGCAAAAGGCACCTTGCTTCTCTTCACTCTGATAAGGTCTAGAAGCTGTTTACACCTGCTTGTTTGTTCAGGGTCACCAAGCATGATATCCGAGTCCATGGAAACTGCAGTCTCACTTTTCTCCACATCATGCCCAATGCAGCACTATAGTATTACAAAAACATCTGATGTTTGTACACATTCTCCATTCCTGATTCTCTGTGTGGATCCATAACTTTCTACATAGCATTCTCTCTGAGAAAACAAGACAACTCAGAATAGACTGGGTTCAGTAAATAAAGATGTGGACGCTGCGCTGTAGGACACACACCTCAGCTGGCAATTACAGACATTTCCCACCTTCTTCCTCAAAGAAGTTTCTTCATGCAGAATCAGAGGTGATGCATGTTTTTCATACTCCTTATGTCAGGTCTTTCCATTCACTGAGGCTAACATTCAGATTTTTTTGGCTATACTCCAGTGAATATCAGATGACCAGTAAAAACTTTGGTCTTAAAGATACACCATGACGGACAATGAGGCCATCTTATTATTCATGAGCTACATTAAATCTCTTAATAACTTTTGCATCACTAAGAAGCATTTGCTGCTTATTGAGTTTGCACACTCCATCACACTTCATGCAAGCAGGATATGTCTCTTGCTTTACAGCGAGATTCATCATCTAAAAGTATTTCAGATTAATATGAGCAATTCATAATACTCTCTCCTAAGGACCTGAGCATGTTTGAAATTACCTAGTAACCAGCTGCTGTATTTGCAGAAGGTGGGAGTCAAATACACATGTGCATACAGGCACACACCCACCTTTGCAGAGAAAGAACAAGCACCTTGCTCAGAATCACACCGGATGCACCGCTCTTTACTCTCTGACAAAGAAACTTTGACCTGTTTGGTGTAACTAATGAGAAGGCACAGTCACGCCCTGAAGAGCCTCTACCATCAAGGATAGGCAGAAGAAAGGAATGCTTTTTATAGTGCAAAGCTAAATGAGAAATGCATGATACTCTTCCAGTTCCCTGGTACACTCTCCCTAGACACTGGCATCTTCAAAAATCTCTTTCAAGAAAAAGAATTGAAAGCAACCAGATGAACTTCTATTAAAGTTTGTTAAAAAACCCCAGCAAACCAAACCAATCAATCTTGCTAAAAAGAAGCTGTTGCTATTTTTATTTATCAAATTAATACAAACTAGAAAAAAAATCTTAGGTACACTAGCTTTGAATTAGAAGAGAGAGCTCATTTAAAATTCCACTCTGAATGCAACTGAGAAGAAATGCAACTAATCTTTGTGCAGCAGATCCTACCAGTACCAATTTTATTTCCTTTTATTTTTCATGCTTGCTTTTCATTGGTTAGGCTAATGAATAACTGAAATAGGAGTAGTCAACAAGCCAGAAAACATTTTGATTTTAATATGGTAACAAAGAATGCTGTTACTTTATTTGTGTTCCATACTTGAACTTACTACTGGAATTGCTCTATTAATTTGCAGGGTAACCAGTGTTCTCCAGATAAATAAATTATAGAACATTTGAGATTTTAACCCAGGAGCAAGTGGATGTAAGACCATGCACTGACATACAAACATGCACATCCAGCTACCTCTTGCCTGTATTCGGCCTCTTTAAAGATACAAGACTGTTGAATTAAAGCCTGACATCTACGCTGGTGACTGTCAGTCCTCACCGACATCTGAGAAAGTGAATGTTAGTCTGGGAATGTAAATGGCGCCTCCAAATAATCCAGCACCTCTGAAGAACTGGACTGCAGTGCCAGAAGTGGCAAGCAGCCCAGTTCCTCTTCTGAAGACTTAAAATACTCATAGTTTTCTGGCCATCAAAATACTGTCAAGTGAGCCATTCAGTAACAAGTAACACAGTGTAAAGAGAATACTTGTGTGATGCAAAGCCAAGAAGAAATACTGTCTGGAAGGGAAAAGTGTGTGTGGGGGGAGGATTATGACTTACATTTCTGCAGCAGTGTATCTGCACTCTGTGTATGTGTATATACTTACACAGATTTATATACATGCATTTGTACCTGTTTGCAGGAAGACATAGGAGTGGCACAGGCACGGTGATTTAAAAAGCAGACACAATCTATTTTCCATGAAGCTGCTTCTCCAGTGCTGAATTTCATTCCAGCCAGTATGTGGATTTATTACAGCAACACACACCCATCGCAAGACACATCTTTGACTATCTGTGAAGCTTTTGCACCATGTCTCAAAGCCCAAAAACATCACTGGAAAAACTTTCAGTTATTTCAGCAGCTTTTAACTCAGCTCAAAGAATAAATGTGAACTGAGGGTTGTAGGGTTCCAGTTATTACTAATTACTGCAGTAATAAATTATATAGAGTTTACTTTCAGAGCAGGTGGTTTGCTGAAGTGTTTGATGAAGTATTATATTTACCACCCAACTTTGTACCTAAAGTGCAGGAGCCGTGGGAATCCTTAACTTTTATAAGCTAAGCCTATAAACTGCACCTATGAAACAGGTTTAGTTTTCAGCATTCAGTTTCCCTACAAGCATAAAAGTTGAGCTTGTGCGATAGCATGCACCCATTTCTTTTACTTGGTAGCCTGAAGATAAAAATGAAAGCGCTGTTCTAAAGAGACACCAGTCTGAAGGCTACAGTAACATCAGAACAGAGGCCCTGTTCCCAACGGCTGGCTCCCTACAGTCTCTGCTGGCAAATCCTCCATCTCCAGAGCAAAATGTCAGTATCATCCTTTTCAAATGACTGTCAATACTTATAGCTACAATTACAGAAATCTCTTGTTGCGTTATACAGCAGGAGAAATCACTGATGGGTATTAAGGATGTGTACTACTGAACAGCATATATCAGCTGTGTTTGGAGATCCACCCAGATGATCACCAAACAGATTTCAAAACATTTCCATTTTTTAACTGCCTGGAGAATGTAAAACCTATACACATATTACTTTGTTGCTAACATTTAAAATAAGCAACAAAGAAACAGAATTCCTCTTCCACCATCCAGCCTGCAGCCCGGAAAGTGACTGGGACATCCCACAATGTCACATGATGCTTCAAGTGTGTAAATTTATGCATATAAAAATGACCTAAGAGCCCAGTGCAAAGTTTTATGCAACTCATGTTCCCAATACTTTTGTCTTAAGTTTACAGATCTAAGCAATATTACTTTTTAATTTGGACAAAATTTTTCTTCCACTTGGTAGATCTCTCCTTGGCAGCACATTTTTCTTGCTGTAATCCAAATTTTCCAATTTTCAGTCTCCTGCCACTACTCCTGCAGCAGTTCTTCACCCTTGTGGTAGCCTAAGTAATTAATATTCCTCCTTAATGTTTAAAGTTTTCAAGTATTTTCAGATTTACTTCTGTTAGACATCTCTTGGTCAAATTAATATGTGTTTGCCCATTCTCCTTAAATAACAACCAAATATGTCTGTTGGTTGCTTTTCCCATTTAGCTTTTTCTCTAACTTGGCAACCTCTAAATGAGGAGTTTGTACCACGGGCATGCTGAAAGTTCAAAATGAGTGTGAGAGAGGAAATAAACATTAACAAACGTAGTTTTGTTTCAGCAGCTGCTGCAGTAAGGATGCTGATGAAGAAAGAGCCACAGGATTTCAAGGTTAGGATTTATCTGATCAGTTCTGATTCTGTCTGCTTCATAACTGAATAAAGACTGCCACCATGACGTTCAACAAAAATTTTTATTCAGCCCTCAAATTCTTTAGCTGGAAAACTAATAACAGTATTGGTTCTGGATGCAGCACGGGCTTGGTAAATGAGGCAACCTTCCCACAGGGAAAAGGCAGATAACGTCACCTGATAATATGATGCTTACAAGGAACTTTGTATGATCATTGGGAAAAGCTAACTTAGAAATATTTCTTACAGCTGTGAAGAATGATTTGACACCACAAGCAAGACAAATACGTCATGGAACAGCAATGTTGTGTCTCAGTGCTAAGAAGGTTGAAAGGTTTGCCTTTGTACACTGCTTTTGAAGGTTATGACCGTATTTTCTGGAAAAAAAAATTTTAATTGCCATCATTACACATATCTCATTATTAAAAAGCATTGCACAACATGGTAACACTTTGTATAAAACCAAGCTGCAGTTGCAATTTATTTTGTACCTTGACTTACTATCAAATCTCTAAGCTTTGCCAAAGAGTGGAACATCAAAGAAGTATAGCACACACAAACAACTTTATTTTGCTACTTGCCACTCTCAGCTTTAATAGCAGTATAAAAATATGAGCTGAAAGAGGGAAAGCTTACTCAGAGGATGACTGCAGAAAAGATGCACTAATTTCAGGTTTTACACCTATTAACAATAGGCTCTACCACCATATTTTTTCTTTTTTTAATGTCTGAATTTCCCATGGGACTTCTGATGTTTAGCAAATGTACCTGTGTTTGCAAGACTCAGGTAAAGAATATTCTTGATTTTTTAAACTTCTTTGAGAATCCTTAATCAAACTTATTTACAGAGGGGAGGGGAATTTATTGTCCTGCCTCACTCCCTTCTCCCCAGTGACATTTCACAACCAGTTGTCCATCACTAGGTTAGGCTGAAAAGCAAATACATTGTTCCACAGACTCCTCAGGACAGACAATTTGGGGTTTATTTTCTAATGTTAGAAGTCTGCAAAACATTTTTAATGAAACCCAAAAGCACAGAGATAACATGCATGAAGCACTGTTATACCACGGGTTTATTCACACTCACTGGAAAGGGCTATGTAACTATCTTTGCTATTTGAGTACAATATTTATATTTGACAGACAAACTGAATATTCAGATCAAGCACCTCAGTTAACCACAACACTAAAACTCTACTTCCAATTCATAGTAGAATATTCCTAAATTAAATTAATTAAAAAG
This sequence comes from Syrrhaptes paradoxus, assembly GCA_013400615.1. NCBI lineage: Eukaryota > Metazoa > Chordata > Aves > Pterocliformes > Pteroclidae > Syrrhaptes > Syrrhaptes paradoxus. The sequence goes on along the minus strand of VZTO01018067.1, from coordinate 185,652 downwards.
CAAAAACATTTTTGACTGTTTACCCTAATGGTTTTGTGTGTTTTAAAGCATTCAGAAATTTCAATAGGTGAATTATATCACCTTCTTCTGTATAATGAACCCAAAGCATTTGTTTAATTTTCAAAAGGAAACAATGTGTTCACTTACATGATTTCTTTTGTTTTCTCCATCTTTTATAGATGTAATAACTGTCTCAGAAAAAACTGTTGATCCAGTTTTGTTATCTGTAACCTGATATAGCAAAAGATGAACAAAACATTAAATTACAGTTTTGTGTTAGTTTTTTGTTACTGTCAGTCCTACATTCTGCAATAATTAACCCACTCCCTCATTTTTTTCCCATTTTGCTGTCACTCATAAAATCTTCATCCAGGAGAAAAAAGTAGATGACAAGGCTACCTCCTTATCTGTTTAAAATGTCACTGTAATGAAGATAACTGAGCAAGAGATGGCAATTCTTTTATGACCGGTGTAATAGGTGCACCTGGGTTCTATTTTAAGCGGGTATTTTTTTTTTTCAAAATACATTATTATTATTTCACATTAACCTTTTATGATATGTGCCCCTACACAGTGAATAGGCAAGCAAATAACATACAATAAAATCCCTAAGTAATTATAATCAGAAAAGTTTATACTCCAGATTATCTTATTTCTCCAACAAATGTGCTAAATTGTTTTTATTTTTTAAGAAAAGGTTGTGTAAGAACCAGCAGCTTACTATATATATTTTTCTCATACCTTATCGATTTCTTGATGAGTCTGAAGAGTTTTATTACCAATTCTGGTTTCTGTGTTGGTCTCATTATGGTAGTTGGGAGGTAAGTTGTCAAAGTTTACCTCCGACAGTTTTTTTGCCCCTTCCTCTTCAGCTTCCATCTGCCAAATTAAAAAAAAAAAAAAGCAATGAAAATTATCAACAATTTTACAAAAGAGAACAAGCACCACTTCTTGTGCAACCCTCAGTAACACCCTGTTTAATTATGTGATGCTGTTAGTACAGATCCTCTTCTATGGGAACACTTACTCAGCTGTTTCAGACAGTGACCACAGCAGCTCTTCTAAGGGACTAGAGAAACAGCAGAGAGCTAAACCCTTGAGCTCTGCACTATTTAAGCCAAAGTCGGTCCCTGTGAGGAAAAAGTGTGTGAAGACTAGTGACAATTTGGTATCTGCACAGGCTGATGCTGGTAAAGAGTCCAGCTTTCTATTTTTCCCAGAAAACCACTAAACACTTAAGACAGACTTTCCCATCTGACAAAGAAGATAAAATGTTCTGGCAGGACAGAGAGACATAGCCAAAGCCCCTTGAAGTCAACAGAAGCAGTCCTATAGCCCAGGGTGCACACATTCAGAATTTCTCTATTTCAGTTCCCACTGTCTTTGTTCACCACATGAAGACTCCACATAGAGAGGGAGTGCTTTCTGAATCAGAAAACAGAGGAAGCTCAGCAAAAGGTCATGAGTCTTGTAAACAACACAAACTCTGAGTAAGTTGTGTCCCTTTGTTATTTGCAACTGCGGTAAGAGAGCTTGGAGGCCACAAGTTCGGATCGGCTGAACAACAGAGTTTTTCCAAGACAAAATTTCTCTTTCTAGCTTGTCTGTTTATTTTAAACAACAGCTGCAAACCTTTTTAAGTCTAAAGCATTTATCTGCTCAGACACAGCTCAGACAGTCCACGTTTTGTGCTGCATACAGACCATGCCTCAACCCAGGACTGACTACAGGAGGAGTACAGCAGGCAGAAATGTTGACTACATCCTTAATCACAACTAAGCATATTTTCGGCATTGTAAAGAATACTTTAAAAAAATGCTTTGTCTCAATGTGTTTGCAGTCGAAATGAAGTGGATGACAGAGGTAAATTTCAACAACTGCCCAGATGATAGTAAAAGTTCGGAAATTATCTAATTACAGTAAACAAAGGTCCATTTCCCAGTGGGTTGTCAGTGTTTTTGAATGAGAGGAAAAGAGAACTTGTAAGGAACACAAAGGGGAAAAAAGTGCAGAAGTGAGGGGAATGCAGGAACAAGGTCTTTTGATTGAGATTCGAGACAATGGCTCAGAGTCTAGACTCTGTCCCTGGCTTTGAAACAGGTCGTGTGTGATCCTGGGCAAGGAATCTGAGATCAAGACATGGAATTACACCAAAAGTAAGCTGCTTCTCCACATGTGTTTCCAGGACTGTCTCACACCTTTGAATCCTGGTTCCAGATAACCTCTTGTGCCTTGCTCCTGCTGTACAAAGACAATAACTCCTCACTCCTCCCCTTGCCACGTACTGTTATTGTCTCCCTTCAGGCTCCAGGTGCACTATTCTCCTGCATTTTGCCTCGCTATCTGCCCGCAGGGCTGCAGGAGGGGGCTCCGCAGTGCACCCCGACACCGGCACACGGCGAGCCCCGAGCCGAAGGGAGCGGGGGCGGCGCGGGAAAGCGGGCTGCCAGAGAGAAGAAACAGCGCCAGAAGCCCAGGGGAGACCTTCTGCCGGAGCAGCAGCCGCGCCGTACCCCTGTGCCTCCCGCCTCTCGCCTGAGGAGAGCGGCAGCGCCGGGCGGGCTGACGGCGGCGGGCGCCGAGCTGAGGGGATTCCCGCGCTCCCCCGGCCTCGGGCAGCGGCTCCTCGCGGAGGGGCTCGGGCAGGGCCGGCCGCCGCCGTTCTTTGTCGCACGCATTGGCCCGGCCGCTGAGGGGAGGTGGAGAGGCGGCCGCTGACAGGAGCCGGCGATGGCGGGTGAGGGGCGGGCGCCGCGCGGCGCTGCCCGCAGGTGGGGGGCGAGGAAGGAAGGGCCCCCCCGGCCCCGCGGGGTTTCCCCCCTCACCTCCTGCACCGCGTTGCGCAGCTTGTGCTGCGTGTCCTCCATCAGCGCCTCCACCTCCCGCAGCATCTCGCCCAGGCTGGCCGCCCGCCGCCGGCCGCCGCCCCCCGCTGAGGCGGCCGCGGCGCAGCACAGAGCCGCCAGCACGGCCGCCAGCAGCAGCAGCCATCGCCGCCACGGCCCCGCTCCCGCTCCGCGCTGCATCCCGCTGGCGCCGCTCCCGCCGCTGCTCCTCAAGGGTAACGGTGCGGGCTGGAGGTGCGGCGGGGCGGGGCGGGAGCGGGAGGCTCCTCAGCGCGGGCCCAGCCCCGCAGCCCCCCCAACGGCTCCGCAGTGACGGCCCACATCGGCCTGGCCCGGCCCCCGCAGCCCCCCGCCGGCTCCACAGCGGCGGCCCGGCCCCCGCAGCTCCCCGCGCGAACCCGCAGCCCTGGGCGTGAGGGAAGCCGGGCAGGGCGCGGGCCCGGGGGAGAAAGCCTGGGCCCGGGGGGAGCGGGAAGGTCAGAGGGGGAGAGGGGCTGAGGGAGGTCGGGGAAGAGATGCTGAGGGAAAGGAGCGGGATGAGTTTCCCGTTCAGACGCGAGATCTTCCTTCTGTTGTTTTTTTGAACAGGATTAATGCGAAGGGGATGGAGGGAGCTGCCTGGTGTCTTCTTTATGTGTTTTGCTCTCCAGTCTTCAGCGAAGCTTTTCAGAAGATGTTTCCAGCTCCGAGGATCAGCTTGGTCTCTGAGAGGTGACACGTTCTGCCTCTGGCTGGCCAGCACCCCCCTCCCCATGATTGCTTCCTTTCAACAACACCTTCATTTTGTCTCTGTGTGCATCTTCCCCAATTTCGGTGTTATTTTTCATCTTTGTGCTGCACCCCAAGAATTTAATGGACAGGTTTTGCGGCAGTCAGCTCGCTGCTCCAGTACAACGTTGTGCCATGAGAGAACTGACCTATATGTCTTATTTTCTTTTGGATCCTGGGTGAGAGGTAATAGTGAGTAAAGCATTTTTTCAGAAACTATTTAAGTCCTGAAAATTTCCTGCAAGTGCATTACTACCATAATCACCAGTATAAAATTCAGTGTTGTTGGCAGCCTAAGGCAGCTTCAGTCAGCTCTGAATGCTAGCAGAATGCAGCAGAGAACAGCGGGGATGGGAAGGCTCCCTTCATCCCCAGAGGGAAACCCTTCCCTCAACCTCCCAGCCACAGCACATCATACTTCTGTTCAGAGTCACAGAAGGTTTCGTTCTGGACATACCACAAATACTACTTTATTGGTACAATAGTTTGATGTTTTCAATTTAAACCTCTGGGACTACACAATTTAAGTAATAAAGAGTATTAGGAATTATCTGGAATGAATTAATAGTTTAACTATGTTCCATCACGTTGTAGGAAATATGGCATATGAAACAATCCTGTACTGGCAGAGAAATGTTTAGAGAATGAGCTCCTCCTTTCCACCTCTTTCTTTATGGTTAGGTTTCCAGTTCATACACTGCCTCAAGTCAGCTTAATAATATTGCCATTGACAATATACCCGTGACACTTAAATTACATTTAGAATTTTAATTTTCTTAGCTTTGGGGAGTGAGGAGATTAGATCAGACACAATTAAAACATTAAAAAAAAAAAGACCTGAGGCCCAGATTCCCAAAGGTATTTAGTCATCCGACTCCCAAGGAAATGGAATGGAAGCTAGATACTTCTTCATAATATCTTTGTAAATTTGGGCTTCAAACCAATTTTCCAAACAATCTGAACATATACGAGTGTTAATTGCTTAAATACTTGAGAAGAGGTGGGTCTAAAGAGCTAAAGTCTCCTTCTCTTGCACTGAGATGAGGGCCACAGTCCCAAACCCTGGCTTGCAGGGAAGACCCTCCCATGCTGCCTTTGATGAATGTGGTTTGAAAAAACCAACCCTGACATTGACAGGGCTAACAGAATACAAAGTCATGCACTGTTTGACAAATTAACAAGATGCTGCAGCGTACACTTTATTCAGTATTGTTGCAGTGGATTAAGACTACATTCATCTTTCAATATGGAAAAGTATTGTGGAATAAGGTTACATTGCAATGACAGTTACTGTGACTGTTTCCATGGATTTGAACTCGGTTTTCCTAGCTCTTTAGAGTGAGCTTTCTTTGGATGGGGATTGAGCTGAGTGGTGAGGGTGCACTTGTATCCCAGAATGGAAGATCTGTACCTGAAGTGGGTGTGGAATAGCTCTTCTGGTTTTCCACTGTCACTTTGATTTACTCGTTAATAACTTCCTTGTGCACACCAGGCTTCAGACCGACTATGATTGTAGCCAGGTGAGCCACACGATGTCTTCTAAACTCAACCTGCAGCACCCTAGAGCACCTGCTTAGATGCACACTTTGCCCTGGAGCTGCTGAAGTCCCCTGCAATGGTGACAGTGTGTCTGTAAGGAAAGCCGTGGGCGCAGGGGCGGTGTGTCTTGCTCATGTGCTGAGCTGATAAGACACGAACCAGGTCTGGTTCACCATGACCCCAAATTGTGCCTGACCACGTCAGCTTTCCTGAAAGGCAGGTATATACATTAGGGCATGGTGCTATGCTAGCAGCCTGGCATGATTCCTGGCGTGATTAGGTTCTCTGCTGCATTTGGAGCTAGGTGCTTTTCACCTCAGTATTGCTTGATCTGCAGGATACAGGGACATTGCAAACTAAGAGGGAAAAATTGTCATAAATGGTAATGCACCTAAAACTTATGATTTGTAATGATTAATCTTTATCTACCTTCTTGGTTTAGTCCTGAGTGCCTATGCAAAAGGATTTATCTACATGGAAAATTTCAGGGGTGCACATTTATTCTAATATAGGTACATTACTGTAAACTGCCAAGTCTGCGCTCCTAGTACCCAGATACTTTTTTGGTTTACAGTTGAGTCATAGCAAAGCATGCAGCTAACATGAGAGCTGTTACTGGTTTATTTTTCTTTCAGCAGAATTTGAATGCCCATGCAGAAAATTGCACATTTATAGCTATGTGTACAACAGTACAGAAAATAACTACATTTGTATAATTGTACTGACATACAGCCTAGACCAAGGCCTTACGTACTTCAATTACTTATACTGAAAATATTAAATCTATATTATCTCCCACTGAGGTTAGTGGAAATTACCATAAATTTCAGTGGGACTTGCACTCTGCCTTTAAACAGAATTACTGAGGATCAGAAGGAGCTTGTAGTATTGATCACCATTTGTTCTACCATTTTTATCTTCTATGATTAAAGCAACAGTGACAACCACAAAGAACCAAAAAAGATAAAAATTCATATTTATTTAATGTAACAGAAGCCTTTAACCAGGTTATCTCTAGTGCATTTGTACAGCAGGAAGAAAGCCATGTCTGTACTGAAAATACTGCTTCTGTTCAAAGTGTGCTTCTGAGGACATAAGACTAACTATGAATAGCATGTTCTTACGTTGCACTGGTGCAAAGTCTTGTATGTTATGTTAAGTAAAAGATATCAGAGAGTATGTTTTGAACTATAACAAGTTTTCATAGCAAAGGTGCAGCCCAAAGAGCTGATATTTTTATAAGACAAACACGGCTAAAGAGCATCTCTTCCTGCACACATGTATTACACAAAAAACCTACATTACACAAAACCACATATGATCTTTTTATCAAGATATCATTTATTATTAGGCATTTATTTATTCATTCAGAAAGCACATAATAAGCTGGAATAATTTTAGCTGGAAACATAGTTATGAGAAACATATCCCAGAGATATTACATAAAAAGAGTTTATAAGTCTTATGTCAGCTTCAATACAAGACCCTTAAGGTGGATTTGAGGGAAGCATGGTCCCCAGTCATGGTGAATGCAGTCTTGTCAAAGGCAGACATCATCTTAATCAGTGATTCTGAAGAACAGAAACCGCCTTCTGGTTGGATGAGTTTTGAGACAAAAGACCATGTTCCTGAAAGCAGCAGGGTAGGGAGTTGTGCATGTTTGATTTATTCTTTCCCACACATTGTTTATTCATTTAAAGGTGGTATATTATATTCTGTTTTCTGTGTTTCAAGCATCTGTTATTTTGTGTGCTCATTTACCAATTAATTAATAGTTCTTTGCCCTTTCTAGCAATTGTCCTGTGAACAATCAATCAATTAGTTAGCCGGAGAAAAAAAGAATAGCAAGATGTCTGGCTAATGTACAACCTATCATATGAAAAGAAAAGGCAGCCTTCTGAAGTATGTAAGTATAAACAACATCAAACAACTGTACAACAAAGACAAAATCTATCACCAGCAGGCAAAAATTCCAGAAACTGAAAGCCTAAATTCCCTGCTGAAGGGGAAAGGAGAGCATGAGAGAGGGAAAGCAGAGTTGAGAGAGGGAGTTAACACTGGTGACGTTTGTAGTTTCTACCATTTTAAGCCGTATGTGTCTCAACTGTTCATGTGAATTTCCCCACAGAGGCTGTGCCATGTGGCTGGTGTCAGGCTGGGAGGGCTGCCGAGGCTGATACTGTCAAGGGATCGCCCTGTGCTTCACTGACCCTGTCACAGGCAGAGCGAATTTCCCTTACTCCCCTTACTCCCCACAGTGCTCCTTCCCCTTGCTCCTCAAATACGCAGGACACCTACACCAAAGTACCCATTTGTCGGCCCATGAGGATTTTGGTACGAAGCTCACAGGAAAGCTGGCCAGTCCAGTGACGAGTGCTCAGTGGAGGGTCATAGCTGGTGTCCTGCGGCAGACTGTGCTGTGCCAATGAGTTCCTGCTAACAGCAGCTTGAAAGGCCAGGTGTGACAGTAGACAAGGGCAACGCAAACTCAGTGCAGCTAACTGACAGAGTGGAATAACGAGAAGTGACAAACTGAATGCTTATTGACTACAATGAACTTACATATCCATACTACAGTCTTTAAAAATACTGTTCAGCATGTCAGCAGTAAGTTCAATTCCCCAATAAAAGTGATTGCTTTATTAGTACAGTATCAGTTTAGGGGGTTTCCCTCAGAGAGACATTATCCAGACAGATCAAGATGTGATAACAGTACTGATTGTCTACTCTTTTTACCGGCCATTTATCAGGTTGTTTGGATTTACAGAGCTCTGAGTTGTAGTAAACATATTTTTCTACTCACATGAGGTTTTATAGTATGGAAACTTGTAAATGTCAGGGCTGAATAACAGTAAGTATAAAAACCACAGAGTTATTTTGCTGGGTCAGCTCAGTGTTTAACTTTCTGACCATTTTTATATGTTAAAAATTTATAAAATTTTTAGCCTCCATCTGAGATCTCAGAGCTTTAGGAAAGATTTATGAAAGGTTTAGGAATTCCAAAGCAATTAGAATCATTTAATGATCATAGTTTTGTCAGGTCTTGCTCAAGTATATAGGCATTAAGGACACTGAAATGCTAACATGTATTTGGGGAAAAAGCTGACTGCAATGAGAGGAATATAAATAGAAAGGGTTTTCCTGAAATTATGGCTCTGCAAAAATTCCTAATTTAATACTTTTTGGGAATAACTGTGCCTCATTCTAGTTTAATTTAACTTGCTCTGTAGGCTCATTAAGTCACAAAGTAGTGAGACCTTGTTTAAAACGGCAAGAATATCAAACATAGCTTTGATTATTAACAGTTATTGTATTTAACTTTGTGCCTTGTCAGAAATAGAGTAACTTTCAGGTGTAAGTGAACACTTTGTGGGCATTTATTTAATAAATTGAAGAAGAGATTTGTGATTTGCTTAATTGTATTTTCCTAAAGAGGAAAGGTACTTGTATTAATTTTATCTTCACAGCTGCAGAGTTTAGAGTGGGGCTCTATTATCTCCTTTTGGCCTTCTCATGGATGACCATAAAATTTTCCAGAAGTTAGATTATCATATACCAAGGACTTATGAAATATTAACCTATCAGCACACAGTAAATCTTCGACAGTCTTTTCAAACACAGTCATCATGTGGCAGCCGCACTTTACTCTGTAAAAATAGAATAATGTAAACACAAATATTGTTTGGTTTTAATTACACATTATTTATCTAGATAGCAGCTATGCATATGAAATATGAACATGCTTTTATTTAATTTTTATTGTTTTGTATTTTCCTTTTGAGGTACTCCAGGTTTTAACTAGTGAAGACCTAACTAATCAACAATGCCTGTTTTTGCAGTGTGCCTTGTATTGTCTCAGTTACTCATGACCAGAACGGATGGAGCAGTGAGTCACCTACCAGACATTATTAGAGCTGTGACAACAAGAAACCAGATGAAACCTCTAAACTGTATCTGCTTTCCAGACCACGGAAATACAGCATATTGAATTTGCTTTGACTTAGGCAAACTGCAAAGCCTGGTAAGGACTCTTTGCTACAATCACAAGTTCAAATTATGCACATAGGCAAACAGCTGTATTCTGGCACATGTCCTGGACACTTTAAATGCCACTCCAAGCCATTGGCTCTGTTTAAAAATAATGACCTGTGGCAATAAATTTCTGAAAGTTGTAAGAAAGTAGTTATTTCTGTTTGTAATGTCCATGGCTGTGGATGGAAATCTTTTTGCTGCTCAAATATATTGTCCATGTACATTCATACAGTCAAATTGCACTTTAAAATTTCTGCATGCCAGATTATTCTAACTACCCTGGAAGAGCAATATTGTCTGATAAATGAAAATGTAGATTATTTTTACAGTAATGTGCACATATGTTTTAGTTGAGGAGGAGGGAGAGTGTCAACTGACAGTCCATAGCTATACAAACACTCTCATGGGGACTGTTGTAGTATTTCGTATTTTTAAGACTGGTGGTTAATCAAACTGGGAGTGAAAGAACCTCTATCTCCTGATCTTTTTAAGAGTCTATTTCAGATCAGTAAGTAATTGTTGGAAGTTTTTAGTGATTCGTATGAAATTAATCAATGTCTCCACTGAGTTTGTAGTAGATAGATAGTTGATAGCTTTGTTGATACTAGTTCCAAAAAGCAAGAGGCTTGGGTATCAACAAATGTTAAGCCATTCTCTCATTATCAGGTGGGATCCTTCCAGGCCACCATTGAGGCATCGCCTGGACAGCACAGGGAAGCAGGTCCCCTTTTGCTTAGAGGTGACACGTGTAGGGAGAAGTCATCCTAGAGTCAAATTTTTTAGTCTATTACATGACATTACTGGGTGACCAGTCCTCCTAGCTTCAGCACTTTTTAACATGAAGTTGGGTATTAAATAAGTCTTGGTATAGACCTCATCTCCTCACTCCAGTTCCCCTATTCTGCTTTTTGAAATCATACTGTAGACAAACATAACGTATATGTGAGAGCTGAGACAAAAGAATCAATAAATTGGCAAAGAGCTGCTGTGGAATCACGCCAACAGTAACTCATGAAGAAGGTGCCAGCAAGAGAAGGAACGGAATATAGTAAGAGATTAAATGGGTTGGAGTAAGGTAGACAGGAGCTCATACAAGGAGAATTTAAAAGATAAACCCTAGAGCAGCAGGGAGGTTTTCTGAAGCAATAATGAGAAGGCTGTCTTGGAGCATGGGAAGAGAGAAGCAGTGTGAAGGAAGAGCTGCAGAGAAGTACCTGGGAGTGATTGTATGAAAGAAAGTCACATGGACATAACAGTGAAGCTTCAGCAGTGAAACAAAAAAGCTAGTTCAGAAAAGCAAACAGCTGGCGGAAAGGAAACCTGACACCAGCTTAAAGGAGAATGGAAATAGAAAATGTGCTTGCCTGGAATAAAGGATATAGGAGAAGAAAGACTGAAATGCACAGTGAGAAACTGAGAACTTTTATCATACATATAATACGCAAAAAACACCATTTAATTTCAGGTAAAAAAATGTGTTCTTGACTCTTTTTTTTTAACAAAACATAGAGAATCTAATGTGCAATAGTACTTTGGTTGTGTATGAAAAAAAATTTTTCATGCCTTGGCCAAGAATGTGTGTCATACGTTGGCCAGTTTTCTCCTCTTTTATGCTATAAATTGCACTTGCTACTACCAAAAATCCCAAAGATAATAGCTGTGTTAAGAAAACATTATAGAACATGTATTAGCCATCCACTATGCAGATTCTAGGCATTCAAGAAATCCCCCAAAGGTCACACCATTTATTGCTCAAGCATTTCTCAAAATGATAAGCAAGTAAGCAATGACAAAATACACATGAAGTTCACAGCTTGTCAGCAGCAATTTCGTAGGTGACTCACTAGCCAGTAGGTTGTCTAAGGACTTGCCTAATCATACAAGCAATCCAATCTTCCCTCTTGAAGATTTAGTGAAGCTATATCAATGTTATGTTAGATGGTGTTTAGCCACATATCTTAAACATTTATGAAGTCAGGAGAAACACAAAAGTGTGTATTACATCATCAGAAACATCAGGTATAATTGGTTAAAAGACCTAACAAGGTAATTTGTCTTCTGTAATGTATAGAGCCTTTCTCTAGCAGATTTCCACTCTCTCTAAATAGTGCATTTTAAGTGAGCATCATTAGTCAATTTTTCTGGTTTAGTATGTAGTCAAAACTTAGTTCAATATCATTGTTATTTCAAAATAAAGAAAAATGCAAACAATGTAATGAAACCTCATGAGAAATACAGTCATTCCTGTATTCTGATTTTACATTTCCTATTCTAAATACATCTTACTGGGAGTGATTGTATTGCCTGTGTATCTAACATCACAGGGCACTATGATTTATTTCACAAAAGACAGAACAGAATTTAAGCTAAAATTGGGCATTGTACTTTACTTTGACAGAATTTTATCAGATTTATCATGATTTATATCCATGTAAGAGGAACAGCTCGAATATTTCCTGTTTTAAAATTGCCTGCCATTCCGAATTATGGTATTTTGTACATCTTTCCATTATGGAGTTGAAGTTTGCTTGAATTAGTATTCCTTCAAGTGTGGGTATCGGTGCCTTTTTTTTTTTTTTACTGTATCATGCCATGGTTTTTAGTGGTTGTTATGGTGAATAAGTTTGTGTATTAAATAGAAGAGAACAGAAATCCCACAATAAAGGTTAGCCATTCACAGCTGTCTGTTTCCCTAAGGCTACAAAAACATATGAATCCTTCATTTGGAAAGATCTGACTTTTCAAATTCATAAATTAAATATGCTCTAATCCATTTGCTTAAACTAGGACTAGCCAGTATTCTCAGCTGACTGTGTATCTTCAAAGTTGCTGGTGCAAGAACAAAGTCATTGATACACTGATATTGCACGTGGTCCTTGTTTAAGTACACAAGAAAAAGCCATTGAATGATTCAGAACAAAGAAATATATTTCAATAACAAAAAATAAGTTCTCCCTCCATCTTGCCTTACTGGAATTTGTGAATCGTTATATAATCCATTTTTTTTTCATGGGTATGTTTTTTACTTTAGCACACTATTTGCCCACATCCTCTGTTTTCAAGGTTGTTGTTGGAGCCAACAGAACAAGGATTCCTCCGTGGAAATCAGTTCACTCCATTTCTCTTGCAATTTTCCTTTTCTGGTAGAAACGATCACCCATGACTCAAGTCCTCACTTACATTTGAGGACACAGGAAGGGCACAGAGAAAAGAAAAGGTGGTGCACCCTGGTAGCCCCCTCACAGACCATTAAGGTTTGGGAGACACCCTCCCTGTGTCCCTTTCTGCATTCCCTACCACACTCTTCACTCCTCTGCTGCCCTGGAGAGATCAATCTCCTGCAGCATTTCAGTCGCTACTCATCTCCAAACCTGGGAGACATTAGAGTGAAATTCCACTAAAAAATGGCATTTGGGAGAAGGCATCAGTGCTGGCATCACTGGCTCCAACCCCCTTGCAAAAACAGCAACAAATAATTGCAAGAGCTGGCAACACTCTCATAAATATTCTGAGATGTACTTTCTGAGATAAGCTAAAAGAACTCAAAACAGCATGCTGTGTTGAATGTGTATTCAGCTGCTATTTGCTAGCTTTTTCTCCAGATATTCTTCTGCCAAGACACTTGAATTTCTATTGAAATATGAAGGGCAAAGTTGATAATCCATATGGAATATAATTTGAAAAAATATTTACTGCATATCCCTCTGTAAACTCACATTATCTGCAGTCTGTTGGGGCTGATATGATTAATTATTTTCAATGCAAAATTATACACACAAAAATATTTTTTAACAGTTTTCTTTTAAATTCAGGATATTTTAAAATTTAAAGTAATGGGCTGTGATATCTCTTCCTGATCTTGAAACTGACTTTTTATTGTTTACATAATAAAACATAAACCTACTAAAATAACAGAACTGGCATTGGGTCATCTGCAGGGAAAGGTTTTAAAAAGCATCTTGATTTTTAAAAAATCAAATACATCTGTGTACTTCAATATGAAGGAGGATTCTACTTTTGATGGAGGCCTGAATCCTGTGTTAGTTAAGAATCAGAAAGGATCTGGGAGCAGAGGCACTGATCACACTATGAAAATTACAGCAGGTACTTTGTTTTGCAAGTCATTTCCAAGTACTTAAATGCAAGTGGGCTAGAGTGGTACTGTGCTGTGCAGTGCTAATAAATATTTGTGGTCACATTTTAGGAACAGGAGCCGTCAGCCCTGTACAAAATAAAATCTAGGTGACATTAACATCACAAATGACCCAAAGGAGAGGTAATAGTGGCATATGGACAGCAATGGCAACAAGAATTGCTGCATTGCTACAAGAACTGTGAAAAGAAACAGCAAGTGGTACCAGGAAAGCAACTGGGACAAGAGACCTCCCACAACACAAAGGTTGTCCTTGTCCATAAAGCACTTTTAAAACCAATCATCAGAAACTACAAGTAAGCACTAAAAGGAGATGCTTCACAAACAGCAGATGGTGCAGCGCTGCAGCTGGAAGGAGTGGCAGAGTGGTGACACCAAAGCAAATGGAGAAGGAATGATTTGCCATTGTTGCCAGGTGCCATAAATGTTATCAGTAGGTGTGTGGCTGCACAGCAACGGTTGAAGAGGATCGCAGACTGTTAAAAAGCGCATTGACAAGAATTTAGCTTTTGCAGTTAGTCTGAAACCTACAAAAATATGACTTGCCGGGAAGCTGCGAGCCCTGAAATTGTATTTTTGTTGTTGATCTTATACTGTGCACAGACAGGGAAAGGAAGAATAGTTGGAAGAAGTTTACATCGTGTCACCAAATTCATCATTTAGAAACAGGTTGTCAGAAAGATTAAAAAAAGACGGATGATGTGACTGAGCTTTAAACAAAGAAAAAAACCCAAAAGAATCACAACGCCTGCAGAAAAGCAACACATTTATTAGCTGTAGGGGACAACTGGAATTAAAAGTTCAAGTTCTCAAAAGAGAACAATTACTGAAAGAAGACGATATACTGATTTCAACTAAAATTTGTCAAGAACTTCTCAAAAGCATTAACAATGGCCACTTTAATATGGTCTTAGTGAGAGAGGAAGAAACACCCATAATTTTTCCAAAATGAATGAATGGATAAAAGAAATTACCTCTTGTGCACAGTAACAAAGGCAGAATCTGGAGCAACTGAGGAAACATTAATGATATGTCTGACAGAGCCAGGCAATCAGTGACTGATCTGAACACATATTTTAAAATAAACTAATGAATCAACATGGTTGTCAGCCTGCAGCAAAACAAGTCACGGTAACTTTCTAGATCATGGTCTAATGAGATGAGATAACGGGTGCAGAGCGGATATGAGACAGCTACACAGAGACAGTGCAATGAAGGACTCATCTGCCTAGGATGGGTGAATCATTTACTGGGCCAGTGACTCAAATCATATTGTTTTCACCTATGAAGCCCTTCAATTTTGAAAATGTGATTTCTCTGGATTTTGGAAGTATGTTAATCTTCCAAGAGAATAGTTTTTACTTCAGCACCTTTGAACATCTTTCCGCAAATAGGCTACAGGTTATATCCTTGTCCCTTATGGAGAGTATCAGTTGCTGAGGATCTTTGATTTGTGTGCCCTGCTTTGGGGTTAGGAGACAACTCTTGTACTGAGTATTGTTGAAGACTTTTTCAGGGCAATGTCATGCAATCTAGTAGAGGCCAGATTACACGTGGATTCTTCTAGGTCACACCCTTCTGCATGTGGTCAAATGGACTGCCTAGCACCTAGGAGCCAGGTTGGGTAAGGGACAAACCATCATGTTCTTCCAAAGCTTCATTTGTTGTGCCCACCCTGTGCAAGTGTCTGACTCACAAAGCCTAAGGCAGGCAGCCCTGTGTCCAGTAGCTGACTAGGAAAATGCCACTGTTACTTAGCTGGAATAAAGCATTCATCCTTCAGCTTCTATCTTTCATGAGACTGCGTCTTTTCTTGAATCTCTGGTTGACTGCTCCCAAGCCTCCAGTCAGACAAATAGTTTCACAGTGTTATTGATCCGTCAAGTTCTGCAAAAGCGAAGCACAATTTCTGATCATGCTATATCCTGTATTCCTTCTATGATATATATGTGACAGAGATGTGGCAAGGGACAGACACGTCTTCCGTCTCATTTCCCAGAAGGCTACAGTATTGCTGTTGTTTAAGGCAAAACATTAATAAGCCATTTATCTCAAGGTTTTAATATACTTTAGTAAAATTATACGCTTCTCAAAGCACAGGGTCTCCTATGACTTTTTACCATGCATATGTTTCTTTCCAGCATAATTCACACAAGTGGGTGGATTTGTATATTTTGCTGCATGCACGTGCATCTGTTTCAGCCTTTGAAGGAAAAGGATTTAACTTTAAGTTTTCTACTTTTTGCAGCTATGCTATTTAATCCATTCTGATTTTTTTTAGCAATTACCGCACTATACTTTTTTTTTGCCAGCTCCTGCCTAGCGACGTTTCCATGGTCTGGTCTGTAATTCCTGTATGTGCTGTGTTGAATAAGCTCTCCTTTCTTTCTCTTGGCTGCTCCATTTGGAGCTTGTGGTTAGACAAAAAACATGCCATTAAACTAGAAGCCATAACATCAGTGTAGCACACGTGCACTACTCCCCCGATTGACTGATTTTCACCAGTGTAGCATCCAGTTCTTTATTTGAAATATTCTGAAGTTGACATGAAAACTAAGAAACAGACAAACTCTTGGTGCTGATTTCAGCTGCAGCCTCCCTCTTCTTTCTTTTCAGATTCCCTTTCAGGGCTTGGGCTTACATGGACAGATGTCTCTGAAATTGGGGTAGGAGGGGTGGGCTGGAGACTAATCAGGGGAGCGCACTCATTCCCGGACCTAGTCTGGGTCAGACCTGGGTCTGATTGATCTGATATGATTGATACCTCTACAGCTGTTCAGTTGGTGAGACTGGCTTTTAAATCACAGTCAAAACAGTACGCTCTGTGCTTGTTTGATTAAAACTGTTTCCCTCCCTGTGATGGGAATGATGTGGAAGCATAAAGATGTGCTTTTGTGATAAGGGACTGTGAAAATGAGAATTGCTGTTGAACAACACAAACCATGACACCGCTAGCATTTTTATAAAAAGATAAGAGAGGGTCATACTTGCAGTGTGGAGCACAACAAAGTTGTAACAGAGGCATTTTCTAGTGACTAATATTTTTATGTAAATGACAGTGAGAGTTAAAAAATTAATCATTAGAAATTACTGTCTTTACTGTTCTCTCTGTATATAATTTCATATGTTGGTTTGGACGAGATTCTCAACTGCCTGTGTGTCACTCTCTGTTCAGCTCTATAGGACTGGGGAAAAAAAGTGGGTTTTAATCTAAGGGATTCTGTAACCTCTGTCAAACTGGAAGGCTGAGCTCCCTGATGTCTGAGCGCATCTCAGGGGGCTGCTGCATGGTACCTGGGAGTCTGCACCACACACAGTCTCGTCATTGCTTAAATGTAAAGACCGCCTCTCTCGTTGTCACAGCTGCTGGACTGTGATTATAATGTTCTGGTTTAGAGTGCAAAAAATATTTTTAGTTTATATCTAATACCATGTACCTACTTCATAGCAAGCTCACCAAAGGAATTTTGGTCTTTGGAAGGCTCTCTGCCTATTTGAGAAAGGGCCCAAACACTGCACATGCATGAGGTTAATTTAGGCATTTTTTATAGGACATGCAACACCATGTAAGTACCAAGAACAACTTTTCAAATGAAGTGTCTGATTGTTTTCTTGCAATGGTGTGTACTCAAACTGAGATACAAGATTTTCCCCACAACACTTTGAATACACTAGTGGTTTTTTAACTTAATGGCATGTTACAGTTTGAAGAAGTATCAATTTGCTGATAAAGAGACTGGGCAAACACTTCTCTGAAAACATGATTTTACAAAGAGCATCTTGCCTTATAATAAAAATTTGATTCAGCTTGTCTTGGACAACTCTTTCTGGCAGTTCCACTGGGTTATATTGCTGATGCTGGAAAGCTGTCCAGAATTAAGCTTCCATCGACTACTGACTGGTGGTTTACTACAGGAAAACCGCAGGCTGTGGATAAATTGCCAGTTTTCCTACTCATGATGTATATAAGCAATGAGACAGGGCCATAAGTTGTTTTTTTCCATATGTTACACACTCTAGTTTAATGCATGCCTCTAATTTGCCATTTGAAATACTTCTGGATAAACAAATTAGGAGAGTGAGAAAGGAAGGTACTTCAGAAAATTTGAGTAGCACCTAATACTTAAAGGAAAGCTAGCTGTGTCAAAGAACTACAGCAGAGACCAAGGAGTTAATCTGTTCTGGTGGATCATCCCTACATATCTTTCCCAGTCACCAGCCAAGTTATTTCTCAAATGCCAGCCAAGAACTCCTTGCAGCTGGCAAGAATCCACAGTTATCAGTGCAATGGAAAAGGGGTGAGACAACAACAAAAAAAAAAAAAAAAAAAAAAAAAAAAAAGTGGTGTGGCCCTGTTGATAGTGAGGTGTGGGTTCCTGTGCTCTTATCCAGCTTATAGGGGTAAGAGAATAAATAGTTAACAAAGATAACATTTATACAGTGATTCAGCTCAGTGGTATGTGTGATGGTTTCCTAGGTCTCTGGAGTCTGTTTTGTGCTGTGGAGTATATGAAGTTCATACAGGACCTGTGGAGTTCATATGAGACCTGGTTTCCCTAAGGTTCCCGGAAAGACCACTTTAATTGTAAGTGATTTCAAAAAATACCAAGCAACTAGTTCTTCAGTTATTTTGGGTATGACACCTTAGGAACACAAAGAGGTTGAGAGGTGGAAAGAGCACAGATGAAATACTGGTAGAAGAACACAGAAATCTTTCAAAATCATGAATATGTGGTGTTCTTGCAAACAGAAAGTGAGTGGACCTAGCAGATCCCCAAAGCTCTACAAACCTGTGCAACATAGGGTGAAAATAAGGGATATTTCCACTTCTGAAGTGAACACCTATACGTAAAATAGGGCCTCATAAAGGTCAGCATTTCTGTAACTCCTTATTCTTTGTGGACCCCATTGCATAGGAAGTACTGACCAAACTCTTACAAACTGAAAAAACTACTGGGCTGCAGAAAAGGACCTTAAACATAGTCAAATCAGCCTTGGCTGAACACATGCAGAAGAAAGTGAGCCAAGGAAGATTTAAACTAGGGGTGACTATTGCTTTTCAAAGAACTAGGACTACCAGAGGGGAAAAGCCATGCTTCTGGTGGCTGGTTAATCACCATGGTTAGTTGATCCTGTAGCTTATATTAAGGAGTTCTGGAAAACTGGATCATTGAAATTACAAAAAGCAAACAGCATGAATGCATACTGGTGACTTTTTCACTGTAATTAGTGACTGTTTAATAATAGTAGATGTCTCTCACTCATCGTGCAGTCTGCTGTGCACCACATACACATAAGCACACACATTAATGAAATAATTTGATCTTCAAACAAACCTGAAATAATTTTTAAAACTGTAACTGAGTTTAACTAATACCAAACACATAAGGGCCATTGAAAAATTAGTCTGTGCCCAAAGTCTGGCATGTCTGAGTTGCTTGCTAAAGGTTGTAGAAGTGCTCCCTCCAACTAGGAAGCAGTAGGATCTGTGCTCCATTTAGACTCTTGAACACATCTATGTGTGTAAGTATGTGTGTGGTTTTGTGTGTGCACACAGGCAAAAATATTCATCTGTTACTTCTAACATAAAAAAATTACTTGTATCTGTTTGTTTTTAAAGATAAAATCTCCCCAGGTTGTCCTGAACTGCAATTTACTGCTCTGAATTAATGTATGTAACAAGTTAACTCTGAACCTGTCCAAAAGTCGAGAATTTGAAATGTGAATATGAGCTTGTGTTAGAACAGTGATGGCACACTGGATGAACACTTCTGGGGAGGCCAGCGCCATCCAGGAGTGTGCTATAGAAATATCCCCATCTAGTGGGTGTCAGTGGGCTGAGGACACTCTTCTGCCATACTAGGACAATGCCTGTCCACTGTGTGTAAAGCAGTTGCACATTGTTGCTTTCCTGAGAGAAAACAGCAAAAGTGGGAACCTGCTATTATCTGTAAAATTATTTCAGATTTTATATGGGTGTTCTAAAAATATGTGCAATCTTTAATGCAGTACTTCTAACATAGACTGTTCTACTTTCCTCACTACAGTGTATACTGAGTCCATTGTGCCTAAATAAGCTAAATTGTCTCTGGTGGTTCGTACAGGAATTTTCTGAATGAATTTTAAGAGAGATGTAAAACACTGGAAAGATTTCAGGCTTGACATACACTTCCCACAGTTAAAGGTACTGCTTATCTCAGAATATATTTTACATAAGAAGGAGATCATTGGGATTTGAGAGTTGGTATGTTTGTAAGTATTCATTACTGTCTTCAAGACAAAACATGCAAAAGCAATGTGAAAATACAATATTATCGTGACATGAGACAAGGCTACGAATTCCTGTATTGATTCTTTCCTGTGTTCTTAGCTGGCAAAAAAAGAAAGTTTGTTCCTAGACCCACTAAAATTAGTAGGAGTTTTGACATTAACAGAGTTAGGGCTTAGTGAGAAATATTTCAGGAAGGAATACAGCATCACAAAACCTGCAGTACATTCAGTCCTAAAGAAAGTATAGTAGTCATGTAATGGTCACCCAATTAACACTTTCTTACTTGGCTTTCTCAGAAAGGATTAGGGGCTGAAATAGTGTAATAGTTATTTCAGGACGGTTGAATAACGTAATGGCATCTAACTAATCAGATGCCTATTGCTGATAGTTGTGAGCAAGGCTTCAGATTGTCCAGCATCCCATCCAGGCTAGGAATTTCTGTCTTAAATCCAGGCTGCAGCATATTCTGGGGTTTTAGGTAGAAGGTGGGAAGGGTTTCTGAGAGGAACTATGCAGCACCCCAGGTGACTGGGATTGTAGAAAGCTCTCATCTCTCTTGTCATGCTTTTTGATGCTTATCCTATTATCAACACACAGAACATACATAGTTTTACATACACACACATACATGTATATATGTTCCTAAGAATAGGTAAGATCCTTTCTCTGTGAACACATTTATAGATCTGTGTTATTTTCTTATTCAGCTGGCTTGTTACACATATACGTGTTTTTTCTTCTCAGCAAAATTTCCCTCAAAATCTTTCACTTTACCATTTACAAGGTATTGTTTTAAAATCTATGTTTGAATACTGGGGTTATGAAACCAGGAGATTAACGTCATTAGCTCAAGACAGGCACCGTGGAGACAGGTGCCGTGCATGTTTCTCCGTGTAGCTCTGCCAATGCACATTAATCTTGATCTGCAACATTCCTGCTGTTCCAGTCCTGGGCCCCTCTTGTGCCAAATTTTATAGTTTATTTGTTTATAGGTATAGCAATGTTTCCATTGACGCAGCAACGTTTCCACTGAAGCAGAAGTTATTGTGAATACCTTTTACTCATTTTCAACTTTTGCTTTTTACTCTGCTGGTGTGATCTGTCTTGTCCGTGGTGCCTGTTATGAAGGGCCCAGGCATGGGACTGACTGGCACTGAAGTAATCCCATGATTTTACATGATCTGAATGTCAAAAGCAAAGAACCTTGGAGTTAATCATTGCTTACTATGACTGACTCAGCCTCTCTAATCCTTTTCCATTCTCAGTGCTTGTCACTGTGCCACTTGACCTGCTTCCTCAGGGCTGGACTATGTACCTCCACCATGCACTGCACAGGATTCCAGTCTGGGAAGGGGAAACAATTCTTGCAAAGCTTTAGGGGCCACCTGTGCTGAGACCAAAAGTCGCTGGGAGAAGGGATGGTGCCTTTTTGCTCACTGGACATAAAACTTCGTTATCTCAGGCAGTTACTCACCCTTCCCTTCCTGTGCTTGCAACAGAGCTACTTCGTCTTCTAAGTGGAGAGGAATATCCAGTTTCAGACAAAATAGATGTTTGTATGCAGGAGTTTTGCCTCCAGGATTGGGAGTAGAGATGTCCTGCCACCACCACACCTATTCTGAATCTACAGGAGGTCATTTTTGTTTCCTTTCTTGTCATTCATTACCCCAGGCAAAGGGATAAGGACAGCAGAACCCTGTTGAGCAATTGATCTGTTTGTGCTGCTTTGTATTAAGAAGTAATGTTTTTGCATCACTACACACTTGTAGTATATTCTGTTACCCACAACTTAATCCTTTCAGGATTCTTCTGCCAGCAGAAAATGGAATGATACATTTTGCTCCTACTTAGCTCACATTGTGCACTCCTTGGGAGGAGTGATATATGCCAAGTACTTACGACAGTAACGAAGTGCAAGTTTGTCACAGACTGCAACTGGACTAGGATGGGCTTTGCAAAGAAATCATGTGAGGTGATATCTAGATTTCTAAAACTGTTTGCCTTATTCCCTGGTGTCACTGTTAGCACCCCCTACTAGCTCAGATGCAAGAAACAGCCGTGCAGGAAACAACAATGTGCTACAGCAGTCTGCCCAAGTGAAGTGTTCTCAAGACTGGACCATCTGCCCTGACGCACGGTGCTCGGCCTCTTGCCCAGAACATGCTACTGGTATGGCCAGGAGCAGCAAGACCGAGGTGCTTCTGCACTAACTTGCATCCACAGGGGTGAGGAGGCAGGTGAGGTGGACAATCCCTTTCCATAGGGGACCCTGGTATAAACTGTATTCACTGAAGTGAGATCTCACCAGAGGCACACAGCATACCGATGGGCATCCTTTGGTATTTCCAAGATTTCACTTGACTGCTGCCTGACACAATGAACAATGACAGGGTCATCCTCATGTGCAGCAGGTACCACGTACTTACAACTGACACTTTACCAGCAAAACAAAACAGTGTACAGGACCGTAAGCTACGAGATCACTTTGCTGGTATTTCCAGTTTTAAGCAGGAAAACTCTGTATCTTAGTTCCTTAGAGCATCCAGCTGGTGGTGCCAAATAGTAACTGCAAAGGACATTTTTTCTGTGTTTTGAACGCTTGGAATATAAATTATTTGGATAAAGGCATCTTTATAGCTGTTCCTTAGACACTTTTTAACAACTGTTCTCTCTCCCAGTGAACATGGCAGGTCACCCTCTAAAAGTCAACTGTTGTGTGTCTATGCCTCACACAAAGGGATATAACCCCCTTCCGCTCTGATTTATTTGAAAGCTCACTCTGTGCATGGGGTGTAGAAGATGTGTACAGATGTACGTGGATGACAAGCAGTGGAGGATCAGTCCCAGGACATTTTGGCCTGGAGTAATATGTTTATTACTTCATAAATCATAGTAAACCTTAAGAACACATACACCTGTTTTCTTGGGTAGTATCTCTGTACCTGGCATTTATATAACACATATGATCTGATGTCCTGTCCAGGATCTTTAACACATTTATTATGGCTGTTGATGAGTCAGCTTGTGACCTTCTTTTTCTGTGAAGTTCAGTAGTTAAAAGTATTTAGCTTGGAAGAAGATACCTGTTTTCAAATTTGAAAAGGGGGGCGAGGGGGAAGTGGTAAAGGAACACTGTGTTATGTTTCGTTGCCCTAACAGTGACCTATAAAATGTGCTGGTGAGAACAGAAGATGTAATGCACCGATGACTGCAGCCACAGTTTGTTTTCATTCTTTTTGATATTTGATTATAAAGGTTAAAGCAGGGGAAAGAGTGCTAACCTGAAGTGCTAGCTTTCCAGTGGCTCCCTGACACTTGAGTCAGTGCTGATTTGAAAGGGTCAGGTTCTTTGCTGTCAGACGGGAGGCAATGAGGAATAAACCCCCGGAAAGACAGTTTTTACATCAGGGTCACAGATATGGTTATTTTAGGAAGTATTTTGCCCTGTTCTGGAGGGTGCCCTCTGTCTCCATGGGCTTTCTGCTTCTCACTGAGAGATTGCAACAGACTGCTGCTTACACAAGACATGGGTTTTGCTGAGATAGGCTGAGCAGATGGCAGAGTGCGAGTACAACCAGTCAGGGCAGGGGAAAGTATCAGAAAGGTGAGTCAGGGAGCGAGAGGCACGTGGAGAATGGCACGACTAAATCATGCTTCCTTCACTCGGACTCCAGAACTGGTGGACTCGTGGCCAATGCAATTCATCCAGGCACTGTGGCAGTTGTTTTCCAGAGCATAATATTTGGATCTATGGTCACTAAAAGAAAGCAAGTAAATGTTATATGCTGAGTGAACTCTAAGAAGGACCTGGCTTCAAAAGCATCTGCTTAAGATTTCCGCTTTTGTATATTTCCAGTTATCAGAATAATTCCTTAATTTGGTTTCAGGGATGAAGGAGCTTCAATATGCATGTTTATGGTAAAATCATGATATGAGAAGGAACATTAATTATATTTTCAAGAAAAAATTCTGTGCAGAGTCTCTGATACAGTAAAATCAATGAGTGTGATTGGTTTGTTCAGTATTCTAAAAATACACTGTGCAGTAGAAATATTAGAGGAACAGCTCACTCTGTTCTGAGATCTTGTGTCCAAAAAGTGTGACTGTGTCTGTGTTGTTTTGCTCTGCTAAAGTATACCTCACGAAAACTCCTGAAGTATTCCCCATGCAACTGTGGAGGTTAATTATTTACTCAGACTCATTAAGAAAATTAAATCCTCTTCAGAGAATTATATCCAAACATTCTGCAAATGTTTTGAAACACGACTGCACTCTGCCTGCGGTTGCTCTTGTGAAATCCTGCTGTAGTGAATGGAGGTTGCATGTGAGGACGGGGCTGTCCGTACTGGCTGAGCAGTTACAGCGGATGTTCACGGTGTTTCTTCAGGCAAGGGGGGAGCCCATTTACAATCCCCATGGTCTCAGTTGTTCTTGTCTCCACAGTACCTTGAATCTGTCTTACAAGAATGGTTTGAGATGTAGCAATAGAAGAAATATGGGATAAATACGGCTGTCTTTTACATCCACATAAACAATGAGCGTGTTTGAACGCAGAGAGGTGAAAAAGCGATCACTGGTTAAGCTCTAGTTGCTCAAGCCTGAGTTGCGTGACTACAACTAAGAACAGAATGTAGCTGATTGTCCTTAGGTGTATGTACAGCCATTTACCATTTGATGAAATCAAGAGGATAAATTGTACCATTAATGGAATTTCTCAAGCTGTGTACATGCTGCCTTTTCTCCCGAGTGTTTAGTTAAATGAGGTTTTCCCTTTCCTGCAGGCAAGCAAATTGTTTTATTTTTCCGTTTGATCTCTCAGGACCCTGTTTTTCAGCCTGCCTGTCTTACCTTAATTCCTTTTGATAAAAGAGCCCTCTTGTCATGCATGCTAAAGTTGTTGGATAGGTCTATTTGACATGCCATGATGAAACTAAATAAGCAGCTTTTTAAATGTCAGGTGTCACTCCATTTTTCCATATGTCTCATCACTAGATTTCACAGTATCATGAGTGTCATGATTTCTGGTGGTTTTTGTTGAGCTCCAGCTTCTGGATTTTTTGCTTAAAATAAACATGAAAATAGTTTACATATCAATCTCTTGTGGTTGCAGAAAAGCACTTAATAACCTGCTCAGTTGTATGTGAAAATCAAATTAAAAGCATATTCACTGTGAAAAACTTCTGACTGGGGGGCCTGAACCATCATTTTAGAATGGGATTGGTGATATTTCATACACGGTTGTTTGTTGTTTGTTAGCAAATAAGCAACAGGACAGGATTTCTGTACTGGAAAATTTCAGATTAGGAATTTAATAACTATTTAGTCACACTCCCTGACTGTGCTGCCTTAGGCACATGGTAGTTTTCAATGCATCTAGAAATGTGACAAATAATTCAGCCAATTACTATAAAAATTAAATACATTTTTTATGGGCTGGTCAGCTGATCACCTACTTATGAGTTTTTCTAATCCAGGAGTAACTGAGCTACTTAATGAGTGTGGCCTTCAGTTCCTGGGAAACCCCTACATTGAACATTGTACTTTAAGGAACCATTAGAAAAAAAGCAGGATTTGTAAAACTTTTCTAAGATAAAATTTCTTATTAGAAATAGAATTGTGAAAACCAGCTTTCAGGGTTTTGTTTGGATGAGTTTTTTTTCTTACCAAGCTGTAATTTCCTGTCCTAATCTAATGAACACAGTGTTTTCTTTAGTAAATAGTGGTAGCATGTCCTTTGACTCTTCCATCAGAAAGTATAGAAAGATACTTGAATTAGTACCTTGATTTTTTTTTGTCTAAACCAAATTTTAGAATCTTGTTTAGAATATCAGGAAAAAAAACTACTATAGGCCCTCAATCTGCAAGGATTTAAGCACAAATGCAATCTTGATGAATTCTAACAATGTCATTTAGAAATTACAATTCTCTTATTATATTATTACTTTCCTGCACGTAGCCACTGCTACTGTGTTTCTGGGTTGTGTAGCTTTTCAAGACCTAAAGATTAATGCTTTTAATAAATTACTTTCAAGCGAAGGTTTGTTGAAAACCTTGAATTTTGCAGCAGACATCCTGTAATGATAGAGGGGGACTTTTATTTGTTTATCAGGAGTGAAATCAATATACAAGCACAGAAGACGTATTTAGGTGTGAATTTGCTGTGGAAGCTACTCTCTGATAGCAGGGACATGCTGTTGTAAAATAGTTTGCATTTCATAACCTCAGTTTTACAGGCATCATATCACTGCAGCCTATAAAAAAAGAGTTGACCCATTATGTAACTGCTAGAAATGAACTATAAAGGCAAATAGGAAGTGATAACTTCTAAAGAAGCATTCATACCAAATGTTTATTACCAGTGAAAGTATTTTAGATGTTATTTATAAAATAGATGGATTTATTTTATAAAGGACAGATTCTGCACAAAATTAGATTCTTGGTAACATACTAAAAAATGTTCCTTTATTCATGTAATACTTGCACTGTTCAGTATTTGAATACTTATACATAATTTTCAGATAGGCAGGAATTTCTGAATTTACCATACACACTCTGATCTTGCTCAGTTTTTCTTCCAATGGTATCTGAATCTTAATTGTACATTGATCCACAAAACCAGCAGTGAGCACTGCTGGTTTTCCTGGTCTTATTTTCTTCATAATAAGAAAAGTAAAAAATATATGCAATAAATGGCATAAATTGAGTAAACTAGATGCCAGGTCCAAGTAGTTGTTTTCCTCCTCTTTTATTTTCAGAACACTTTTCATTTTTCTGAGGTGTTTATTCCTAAAATATTATATGATTTTATCTCTATGAGAGAAGATGCATAAGCAACAAGACAGCAGGGCTGTGCAGGTTCCCAGGTAGAAATGCTTATGGAGAACTAGATAATCTTTTTCAATTATCCAATATCAAACCTAGCAGTGACTGAGAAAATACTTCTCACCTGATGCATCTATAGTTTGCCTGATCTTTCAGAATGTATTTTGTTTGGACACCTCTTTTTCTGCTGTTTCTTCTCCCCTTTGCAAAACCATATAAAACTTGTTCAAGAAGTGTAACTGTTTTCCCTCAAATTAAACTTCCAGTGCTTTACATACAAGGTAAAAGGACAAATCTACAGCCAAAATTTTTGAGGTGGCAAGGTCAGGGTAGCCTAGCTCAGCTGAGGGCTATAAGCACTCCCCGCTTAGCTTTTAAATTAAAGAGTAGCTTCTCTCTTTCAGCTCTCCTATTTCTAACCTTATCTTGGTGGTTGTTGCTGGTAAGAGCCTCCCAGCATTTGCATTCTGAGGTATCCAGGTAGGTACCTTGTTTGATGGCTTGGAAGAAGAAGCTTAAAGAAAAACAATCAAGGAGGCTTAGCAACAGAGGGGGGAAAATACTAAAACAGGCATTGGGTCACAGCTGAGCGCAGAATATTTGTATCAGAAGGAAGATTGCTACAGCCCAGGTCCCTATCTTTTCCAGATGCAGTTAGCTTTGCATTCTGATTAAAGTCCTTTGAAGCTGATAGGACTGACTAGTTGTGGGTGAATTTAAACTGATGTATAGGTCCTCAAATGCTGCATATTCCTAAGAATGAGGTTCTATCAGAAGCCACCCTATCTTTTTCCCTGTTTCTGTTGTATCCTTGATAGATATAACCAAAGATGGAATTTGTTGAATGTTCCAGTTCTGACCCTGATCCTCCAACATCCCATTTAACTACTCACATGATAACGTTATTTGTAAATGGTAAATCTTGGCAGGATTATGATCTAAAGGGGTATTAGAGCCTGACCTAGCTACTTCAGGGGCCTGCCCTAGATTTTGGTGATCAGTGTCTCAGAGCCATACTAAAGGGATTAAGATGCTGCCAGTGCTTACTCAAGGTAGAGTTTTCCTAAAAGCACAGTTCAGCATTCTAGTACGGACACATCCAGAGCATGTGTTATAACCGTACGTGTTGAAGAGTGTACCTCGCCATACTTAGGCTAGCATGGCTCTGATGGTTTACAGTGGCTCCAGTAGCCTTCACTTTATTTATGCTTTTATAATCCAAATGCTTAGCAGTGTAAATATTTCCTCTATGTGGCTATACACAGAGACATGTATTTACTTATATAATGTGTGGGGCAATGTCATGGAGAAACCTGAAGTTTTTGCTAGAGTCTGTCTGGGCTGTTACCTGCTGCAGGGACGCGGAAGTGTCGGGCAGGCTGCCCTGGCCCTGTCCCAGCCACTCTGCCCTGCCCAGAGCTTTCCAAGAGACCAAGGCCTTCTTTAGAGAGGGCAGCATTGCAGAAGAAGCACTTCAGTGGCTTGTGTATATTAGGCTTTTGTAAAAAATAAAGGAATATTATGTTAGAACCCTTTTGCCACTGCTGGTACAGAAATAGTTTGGGGGCTTCTCTTTTCTTCCTCCGTTCATATCCTCTCATTTTACTTCTCTGCCTTCCCTGTGTGAGCTGAAACTTCCCTTTATTTCACAGGTGTGGCAAGCAGGACTAGGGAAATGATACAAGGAGAGATTTGGCACTTTTTTCTTTCACCAGCTGGCAGGAGATATAGGATGACCTACAGTGGGAGAGGGGTGGAGTATTGCTGAAATGTCAACCAGGTGACTGAAGACTAGGAAAAAAAATTTTTTTGTGTGGTGAGTCCTCTTTCTGCATATGAGAAATCTGCTTATGAACCAGAAAGGCTGATGGCCCAGTAAAAGCAGGCACTGTGCTAGACTTTGTTAAAAAAAAAAAAAAAAAAAAAAAAATTTTTTTTTTTTTATTTGTTTTCTGTTTTTTTTTAGATTTTTGAAATTTATTTTGTTTTTTCTTNTGGCTATACACAGAGACATGTATTTACTTATATAATGTGTGGGGCAATGTCATGGAGAAACCTGAAGTTTTTGCTAGAGTCTGTCTGGGCTGTTACCTGCTGCAGGGACGCGGAAGTGTCGGGCAGGCTGCCCTGGCCCTGTCCCAGCCACTCTGCCCTGCCCAGAGCTTTCCAAGAGACCAAGGCCTTCTTTAGAGAGGGCAGCATTGCAGAAGAAGCACTTCAGTGGCTTGTGTATATTAGGCTTTTGTAAAAAATAAAGGAATATTATGTTAGAACCCTTTTGCCACTGCTGGTACAGAAATAGTTTGGGGGCTTCTCTTTTCTTCCTCCGTTCATATCCTCTCATTTTACTTCTCTGCCTTCCCTGTGTGAGCTGAAACTTCCCTTTATTTCACAGGTGTGGCAAGCAGGACTAGGGAAATGATACAAGGAGAGATTTGGCACTTTTTTCTTTCACCAGCTGGCAGGAGATATAGGATGACCTACAGTGGGAGAGGGGTGGAGTATTGCTGAAATGTCAACCAGGTGACTGAAGACTAGGAAAAAAAATTTTTTTGTGTGGAGAGTACTATTTATGAAAATGAAAAAACTGCTTAAGAAAAAAAAAGGCAAAAAGAAAAAAAAAAAAAAAAAAAAATATAATAAAATTTATAAAAAAAAAAAAAAAAAAAAGATATTTTTTCCTCACATGGTTTGCAGTTTATCTCAGGACTATGGAAATTATGTTGTCTTGTCATGTTTGATAAGATGATACTCCTGTTACCATGTGTTATATGGCCATTCCATCCAAGCAGCTTTGCATCCATCACAAACGTGCATTAGTTTTGCTTAAGAACACTAGGGAGGAAAAAAAGTACTATCACTTCTATTTTGTGGTGAAGAAGGTGAGGGTCTATGATGTAGCTATGCCACATGGACACGGAAAATTTGTTGCAGCCAGAAAACATTTTCCCCTGCCAGATCTCAGTGTCTAGATTAAGAATGCTTCCTTTCTCATTACATGATATCATCATGAACAAACTGACATTAAATAGTACAAAATCATTATTGTTGCATAACACCTTTCATCTCAGGATTTCAAAGCACTTTACAATCATTAATCTGTTCCTCTTAACCCGGTAATCACATGAGTAAGGTCTTCCTCACACAGAAGAAATGTTTCTAAATACTTTCACATCCTGTTGCAGATGAGAGGAGAAGAAGCCAAGTTTATCCAGACAGGAACTGGGATTAAAACTCAGTACATCTGCTCTCCATAAGCATCCTTCTTCCTTTCAAATGCATCTACAGATCCAAAAGTCCCAATAAATATTGAGATAGAGGTGGTTTTGGTGCATATCTGAAACCTGATGCTGCTTGGTTTAAATTTAGGATCTCCAGCTGACACAGGTCTGTTCTCTTACTTCACAGAGAAAAAAATCTGTCATGTCATGTATGCAATCACAGCTGTTTTGTTGGTTTTAAAAATGGCTTTTTTTCATAAGTTAGATTTTGGTCAATATGCATTGTCAGTTCTGGCATGTTGGTCAGCAGTGTTTGGGATAAGAGTACCTATACAGATGAACAGTCTTCTCCCATGGGGATAACTGTGGTGAGTTCTGATCCACTCAATCACTCTGTATAGAGAAAGTGTAGAAACAGAATATATCAGAGGGACAGGAACACAGCTTAACTAAGAAAAAGCTTTCAGAATATTAACTGGAAGTTACTGGAAGATTCTAATTCTTCATAAAAGGCAAAATATTGCTGTCACTCTTCAAAGTCAAATGTTATTTGTATGCTTGGTGTTCTGATTTTGTCCTGATTTTGTTTTAGGGTCATATTTGTTTGTTCTAGGGTGAATGGGCTTAGGGCCAGAGTAAACCCGGACTTGCTGTCCAAGAGTCCAGAGTATCAACTGAATGAATGAAATTGTTTCTTCAGTTTGATCTAACTGCCATAGAAATCCACAGTATCAGGTTTTGATCCCTTACATAGCTACTATGTATGATCCAGTGCGGCCTTTCACTATCTTTTTCTCCTAAGTCTTGGCCATCTTTGTGCTTGTTTCTCATGACCAAAAAGCTGCCTGATTGACATTATTTCTCTTTAGAAGGAGAAGGGTTGGCAGCAATTCATTACCAGAAAAAAAGTTGGCATTAAGGCCTTCTAAATATAACCACTTACTGAATTTACTGATTTTATTTTTTTCTTTATATGGAATTACTTTTAAGCTACTGTATCCTTTCAGATTCAGGCTGTTGTGTTATTTTTGAATCTTCCCATTTGAGAATAGCATTTCAAGCATTTGAACATCTTCTTTTTACCATTTGCAGAAGAGTGCTAGGCTTTGACCCTATCGCCACCTGAGATGTTTTGAAACTTGCCCACACCTTTATTTACTGCAGACCGGATTACTGTGATTCCTGCCAAACTTCCTGCCCAGACACGGCTATTAAAAGGTTTTGTTAGAGTCAATATATTGAGAGAGAACTTTATAATCTTTTTAAACCTTCAGGTCACATTATTCTATTATTCTTTGCATTGTGTGATGACATGTCCCGTTGATTTCTACTTTTCATTTGTTTCATATACAAAGGTATGTTTACAGCTTTGATTGTAGTCCAATAATTCACACGATATAGCTGAGATAGTTAAAGAATTTTTTGATCAAGTAGCATTTTTTAGGTTAAATGGACTAAAAATAGAAGATGTACAGTATTTAAACTGGGAAAAGGTATGGATCACGAACTTCAGAGTTGTTGCTCTAAGACTGCTGGAAGCAAAATCAGACAAAATCTGGAATAAGAAAACAAATAATTAATGGTAACATAATTAATGCCAGTTGATGTAGTTTTATGGGTGACAGAGCTTGACAACAGACACGTAATTTGTATTTGTAAATATGCCTAATAAACATACCTATGTTGATCTAGTATAATCATCCTAAGGACATTGGGCATTCTGATTTAAAGGAAAAAAAAAGAGAGAAATGCAATATTAAATAGTTAATTGATGGGCTGAAAAAGTGGTTACAGGAGAAGATCAGTTAGCTTGAATTATTTCTGTTACTCCCAAGAACTTGTTCTTGCTCTGGTGAAATGCCGTGTTTTTATCAGCCAATACAGGAAATACTGGTGACTTCAAGTCACTTATAAAACCTGGCCTGAATAATTTGATTAGGCATGATCACTGAATAATATGTGTTTGAGTATTAACAACCAGTACTTACGGAGGAAGAGTTGAACAAAGGCTGATGTATTTGTTTAATCCACAAGTTGGCATTTATCGCAGCCCACAAGTGAAGGAAAGGTGACTGTCAGTTCTGTAATCCATCAGAAGAAACACCCTAAATTTGGAAGCAGAAACTAGATACATTCAAGCCACAAATAACCTGCAGCAACAGGTTTTTTATTTTGAGGCAAGCTAGTTCTTGGTGCAATCTTCTTTGGTATGCAGAAGCTTCTTTAATACTTGAGCCTTTTTAATAAAGACTAAAATCTTTCTAAAATGGGTACTGTTATGCAAGAAGAAAGTATATGGTTGAAATTTAACAGCCCATGTTAGATAGCAAGTCAAGTTAAATGATGACAAAGTTCCTCAGGCCTTAATCTATGTATGTATCTTCCTTTGTATCCTATTTTCCATGTGACTATTAGTAACCTCTGCTATCAGAGGCATATTCAACATATGTTGAAACTGTAGAAGACACGGCTTCATTCCTGTTATTTTCTATTTCTGCATACACATACAACAATCCACACAGAAGTTTATCAGAACCACTAAAAGTAGTGAGTGGTTTTAAAATAAGCCAGTACTTTGAGTGCTTTAATGTTCACTTTTGGTAAAAAGCATGGTTTAAGATTATTCATTTACTTTGCATGACAATGGCTTTATTGTCAGATGAGGTGCTGGATCTGGGGGAGTAGTAACTCCTAGGCAATAGGATGTAACTGAATTTAGAAATCACTTATCCTCTGCTATCTACAGCCTTACCTTTTTTTCATATGTGAGCATTTCCTGAAAGAGCACTGAAGAATATAGTTATAACTTGTTGTAAGACATAGGTTATTTTCTTATCACCCAGATGCAAATCTGATCCTGCACCACTGAAATCAGCGGAAGTGCGATGAAGCTAAATGGGTGTTGTTCTCGTGAACTTTCTGTATGTGCAAAAATGTGCTTACGTTGCATCCCTTAAGGCTAGGAGACAGAGTTCCCTCTGCGGCTACCGAGACTTTTTCTGGGCCAAGGTATGGAAGAAGCTTTAATCTGGCTCGTCACTTTGGGAAATCTTCTCTCCCTCCTGAGTAAATCGGCAGCCTATGGTGACAAGTTTCCCAATTTACTACCTAAGTAAGAGCCTCTGAGTATCTGGTGTTGGTGCTTCTTTTGGAACTATTTCTGGTATAATTGACGGATTCTTGTTTCTTGAGCATTTCTTAACCAAAGCCCAACTGATACATTGCTCCTGGGTGAGTGTCTGGGTTTATTGTTCTATCTGACAGGATATATATCAATAGCAATTTGTTGTGTTTCTCAGTTTGCCTTGTCTTGATGAAGTTTGCTTTGTGACCTCCCTAGAAACGGACACAGAATTACCTATGGAAGGGATGTGACCAAGCTGAACTCCAGCTGGTTTGCTCTTTGCACCCACTTCTGAATTTACCGTATCAGAGTAGGGGGGAAGCTGGAAAGGAGGAACTAAGCAAGTTACCCTCCGCAAAAGAGGGTGAAGGAGTTGTTTCAGAACCCAATACAAACAGGGGCCTTGGAAGGAATACTGGTGCCTGGTATTAGTTTACTTTTTGTTCTGTACTGTATACATCCCCTTTCACTCCATCTAATTTAAAAACTGCATTTGTGTAATGAATTTTTGTTAAATAAAAGGTACACTGTTGTACTTTGGCTGACTTGCATGTATTTTCAAATCCTTATTTCTTAATAACTTTAAATGAGACGGAATTTGCCCAGGTTTCTGTTTAATTATTTCACCTATGTTTACATGGGGAGTTTTCTTTTTAATCCAGTTTCCTCCCTTTTTCCCTCTTCTTTCCTTCTTCTTTCCCTCTTTTGCCTCTGTTGCAGAACACAGCCCCAGGCATTCAGACTTAGGCAGTTGTCCAAATCTATTTTAAAACAAAATTTTAAATCAAAGCTTCTTGCAGCTATAGGGCGAGGGTCACATGTACTTTCCTTGGGTCAGCAGGAAAACTTGTGATGACATTGCAGACCCATCTCTCTTTCCTCTCCCAGTAAATATATGCATAGAGTAGAGCTAGAAAAATCTTTATTTTTCAGAAGTCCAGGTTACCCTGCCCTTACAGGACCAGTTGAAAGAACTTTGGCTCAGAAAAATGAGGGAAGGTAGGCATATCTTACCCAAGAACCTTATTTTTTTTTTCCTGATTAACAGCAAAGACTTAGCAAAGCATGCAGTGTTGACAACAGCTTCGTTATTACCATAATAATATCACTTGATATCAGAGGCAGAGAAATGTGGAACCTGAAATTCCATTTAGAGATGGGAGAAACCACGGCATTTGGCAGATATACAAAGCTTTTCTAAGTGCTAGTTCATTTTTTACCCCTTTTGTCAGTTTTCCAGACTGAACCCACAGTAAGCCTGTAGTGATGTAGAAAGATAGATACTTTGAACAAACCTTGGAGTAGGAACAGATGATAACACACTTGAAGCTGCATTTGTAGCTGAAAACATTACAGTATTTGGATTTTTACCCTGATGTTTCTATGGTAGTTATCCTGTATGTTTTTCAGGAGCTTTTGAGTCACTTTGCTGTACTGCTGGCTGTGAAAGTGAGAGAACAGCTTCTGCAGATGAAAGGCCAGCAATGATAGCATTGGAATGTGACCTCAGACGTTTATCAGAATGACATTGTCTGTCAGACGATACAGCATTCTTATTTTTCCAACCACTTTTGGCATGGAATCAGGTCAGTTTGGGATGGCCCATATATTGCCATGCCATGCGTAATACCCATAAATGGCATATTAACTTTCAATATGAAGCTAGCTGAGTTAATATGAAATAGGTTTCATTTCAAAAGCCCTCTCTTGTGTGTAAATATTGAACGTGTTCCTCTGTCACTTCCAACCTGTTTTAAAAGTCTACTGGAAAGAAACCACTGGGATTAGAGAAAGACTGGTTATTCTCTCTGAAAAAAAAAAAAAAAATCTATCAAATTAGGATCATTTTCTTGCTGTGCATCATGGGTATTCTTCTGCTTAATAGATGAAGGTCTCATAAACTGTGATTACTCGTTCCTGCCTCAGATTTGGGAAGTACCTGAAACAGTAACAGAAAATAAGCTGTTACCTAAAAGGTTTTGAGTAAATGATGTTACTTTGGTGTAATCTCCGTAGCTTCCTTCTCACTACCTGCAATTGAAAATGATGGAGGCAAGTGCTAGGTGGATCGGCTTTGAGCGTGAAAGCCAGGCCTGTACCCCAGCTCTGTTCTCAGCCTGGCCTGTTGGCTTGTGCTGTGAGCATTAATTTCCTTAAGCCACAACATCCACAGCTGCAAAACAGGGTAAGGCTCAACAGTCCTCAGAAAAACCTGTCCTCTGTAATGCAAAATACTATTATTTTGATGGGACCGCTTCTAAAGTGTTACAGGTTTGAGTTTTATTTGCAGATCGTGTCCCTCAGGAGATTCCAATGGGTCAGGTATTTTTTCAGTTTTTGTTAGTGCATACAGATTAGGGCAACGTGTGCAGGTGTGGGCTGTCTTTAAGCTAAACGATTGAAATGCCATAAATTTGGTGTTTTTACATCTGGACAGACGGAAATATTTCTACTGCTCTTCCTTTACTGTGGAGTATGGAAGAAATTCAGGGGTTGTTTCCATGATGAATCATGCAGGTAGTAGATGTGCACTAGTCAGTGTTTTAGGATGAAACACCATCCTTAGTTTTTGATAATGCTTCTGCTCTCGGAAGGAGAATTGAGATTGTTCCGTATTCCAGTACCATCTATTAACTTTTTTGCAGATGAATATGATGTATGATGTTTACAAATTAATATTTAAACAGCATTAATTTTCATGCATAGAAAATGTAACAAGACCTCTGATATTCTAGAGCTGAAAAATAAACAGTGAGTTAGTAAATAAGAAAGTTGAAAATGACAGTTTTAGCCAGTTATGTTTTTGTGTTTCCCAGACAGTTTCTTATGCAAGCTAGAAAGGTCGAGCATTTCTTCATAACAATGCCCACCCCAGCCCAAAGAAGAGCAGCAGGAGACTTATCCATGTTACAAATCTCAGCTACAAGCCTGTTTGTTTGCTTTGAAATATAATATTATGGTAATTACATAAATAGGAAGCATTTCAGAGTGAATGAATTAGCAAAATATTCTTATTCTTGCTGAAAAAGTGCCTTAGTGGTTCCAATGACAAGGTGAACAATTTCTGACATACTCCTGACCTAGAGAAAAATAATCAGTTTACACAGTATTTTGATTTGTCAGTCAAGCTTTGAGCACGTTCATAGTTTTCTCACTAGTTTTGAATCTTGTGTTTGGGAAGTGCCTGGACTGCTTGGCTGAGTCATTTTTTGGTGATTAAGTGGTATGTCTGAAC
Organism: Syrrhaptes paradoxus; assembly: GCA_013400615.1. Taxonomy (NCBI): domain Eukaryota; kingdom Metazoa; phylum Chordata; class Aves; order Pterocliformes; family Pteroclidae; genus Syrrhaptes; species Syrrhaptes paradoxus. The sequence goes on along the minus strand of VZTO01018067.1, from coordinate 149,641 downwards.
AGGAAACATACTGCAAAAGGCTTAAGGGGGTTTATAAATAGAAAATGTTCTGAGGGAAAATCGTTACTCAGAAAGCAAATTCTATCAGTACATGACTGCATAGATGTTGTCTGTTATACAAGACCAGTATTTTTTAATGGAAATTTTTTTTTAAATCTTTGAAATTACTTAATACTCTTTTTTTACATCTTTGTCTTACTCAGATGAATGTAAACTCCAAAATAAACCACCTTGGTAGCTGCCCTCTTGCTTCCAAGGCCTATGCTTTTGTTTCCAAGAACACGTATTTCTTTAAACTTACCCTTGTTAAACTGACAAAATCCTGGTTTACTACGTACTTCCTATGTGCTTTCTTCTCTGACACAGTATGTATATGTCATTTGTCATATATATGGAGAGAGCAAGGAATGGGACACGGAAGCTAGGAATTATACTGCTTCTGCCACTGTTAAATTGGTGAGTTGCCTTAGACAAGTTTTCCTATCATTTCCCCCGTTTTTCCTGGGGCTGTGATTTGTCTTCACTTTGTTCTTCTGGGAAGGCAGGATAACAGCTGCTCCCCCATTTCAGAATGGCATTTTAACACACGCTGAATAAAGCATGATAAGATACTGTACAGTTCCCTTGCAGTCAATGACTTTGTTCACAAAACCAGAAAGGGCATATTTTAGCAGTTAGCAGCAATTTTAGGATCCCTATCTGGTCACATTGCGGTGTAACCTGCTGACAAACTGATCATTTGACTGAAATGAGCAGTTCTGTCATTGTTTAAAGAGGAGCTATGTTGTTAACACAAGAAAAAAAAATATTGCGGACAAATAATGGAACTAAAATCAAACTTTCCTGATTTATAGCTGGATCCAAAGCTAACCAAATCCAGTGGGAGTCTTTCCACTGACTTGAATGTTTGTCCACAAGTGCTAGTAATACAGCCCAGCCAGGCCGTGGATGATGCTCCAACCCCTTGTCCTCAGCTGACCTTTGGCCAGAGTACAGAGCCCCTCAGGTGACAATGGTACTGCATACAGTGCCAAGGGCAGGCCAAACCAAAACCTGAAACAAAAAAGTGCTGTAGGAAAACCCTGGGTAAAAAAGAAAAAGATAAATATCAGTAAATGGTAGCGGTATTATGGGTTCTTTTGCCTCCAGGAGAGCACCTACACATTTATAAATAATGACATGCAGACATTAGATGAAGATGCTTATTGATTCTTTGTCGACTAATGTTTTAAGCAAAACAGAAGGCAAGAGTGGGCAAGTTTCCAATATCTGTGTATATTGTGAAATAAAAAAGTACATATAAACTTCCTCTCCCTGAGTGCACAGTGAAATATACACATTGGCTAACAAACCTACTGCTGTACACTGAAAATAAAAATCCTACTCTATCACTGCCTGGAGTCAATGACAAGAGAAGTGGCAGGGCTCATGAAGGAACCCAGCCATTTAATGAAATTAATTAGAGATGGAAGTCTGCCTGAAATGTAGAACTTTATTTCTGATGGGGAAGTTTCATCTGTAAAGTTTCCCAGTAACCCATTCTCTGAAACAGTCTGTTAGATAGCGACTGTATTTTACTGAAATTTAATATGAATTATCTCTATATATATAAACTTTTGTTTACTGTCTGACAACAACTATTTGGCTGTGCACGTGAAAGTAAAAGGCCAGACAGTGATCTCTTGATCACCATGAAATATTGCACTACTGTGACTAAACCATTTGAATCCTGTGAAGGTAATTCAAATTGAATTTTTTTAATACTGAGAAATCTTTCAGTCTTTAGTTTATACATTGTTAAACAGTATGTTGGTCAATGGCTGATGCCAGATGCATATCTTGAAAGAGCAGCATAATTGCTGCTCATTAAAAAATTGCAAGGATGCAAGATAGCTAAAAGAAGCACTCAACATGCAGAAAGAAGTGGTTTCAAGTCAGGAAGGTTGAATGGCCAAAGAAGACTTTTCAATTGTGCTGGGTTTCACCTGTCAATCTCATGTATGAATGGTAAATAACGTATGAAGGGCACTTAAAGAAATTCCATTTCTGTGAACAATATGGAGCAATCACACAACAAGCTGATGGACTAAGCTTCTGCTCAACTGGATTTCCCCTGGGAATGTGGCAGTTGTTAGGTTTCTGTATTTCAGCTGTTGTGAAAACGCACTTGTGCCCAGGCTTTGTTTTCTCCCCAACTGCCGCTGTTACCATTCCAGAGAGTTCAAAGTGGTTTTGCTCTCGGTGTGTTCAGGCTCCTCCTTCACCAGCTGAAATCTGATATGTCAGACTCTGGGTATGCACGAGCAGGAAGGGTGGAAGGATGCCAACTGCCCTGTTGACAAATTTGCAGATGCACGGGACTTTTTTTTTTAATTAAAGAATGCCTTTTTTTATGCTGGCACCAGGACTGGAAAGCTGTTGGCAGATGGCGCGGCTCTGAAGAGGTCTCTCTTTAAGCTACGCTTGTTTGTTTAAAGTTGCTAATGTGAAATGTTTAAATACTAAATTATGGAGTTCATAAAAATATTTTACAGGTTGTCAAGAACAATATTGCTTGTGCTGTGATCCAGTGAAATCACACGAGCTATGAAACGCCAAGCAACAGAAAGGAGGCTGTTCCACAGGCCTTAGTGTTACCCTGGGGGCTGGTGGCAATTTATGAGGTGGCACCTCTCTGTCAAGTACTAAGCCCATAGCCAAGAGGTGTCAGGACACGTGGGGCTGCAGAGCTTGCTGTCTTGAGGAGGCAGCAGCAGGGGCTGAATTACCTGCAGCATCTTTGAAATCTCTAAACCTTATGGCAGGGAGGAGAATGACCATGGCCTTACTCCACATGTGGTCTCAGCATGTCAAATGCTTGCTCTGAAACTTCTTTTGCTCCGTGTGGTGGGCTATAGCACTTGCCTTCCCTCTCGCAAGCAGCGTTGAAGAGGGTTGTGTTCTCCTGAACCATTCTGAATTTAGCAGATGGGTTTTGGTAGCAGTGATGTCTGCACGTGGCCTGCGTCTGCCTGGCAACACTGAGCTCCTCTGAGAGCCGAGGCATTATGTAAGGCTGGTTTCTTCCCTATAGGTTTGTGGAAAACTGACAATGCTGGAAGGGAGCCAGTTTAACTGGGAAAACTGAAGTTGACTAAGCTTGAACAACTTAATTATCACATAAGGTTAAAGAGGTAAATGGCTCTAGGCCCCATTTAAGAAACCAGGGATGAAAGGGTGGAAAGAGGAATAAGCTGCTTTTTTTCTGTGATCAGATAAGAAATCTGAGTAGCAGTTTGAGAATGCTGTTGTAATTTTTACCCAGAAAGAAGAAAAGTCCAATCTTTTGAGGATAATTTTCCTAAGGTTAAGGTAGTGATTAGAGACTCACAACTTTGTAATACCAGGTTTAGGAAAAAGTCTCTTTTGTGTCTACTGTGGGTAGCCTATCTATGTCAAGAATATCTTAAGCTCTAGCAGTTGTGTTGCTGTGCTGCTATTTGGCCTCCGGTGAGGACTGCAGAATCCTTGCTTTTAACAGATGCCTCGGTCTTCTTGTTTTTGTTTCTGCAGTTGAGTGAGATCAGAAGAAAAGTTGGTTATTGGTTTAGATAAGCATAGGATTGACTCCAGTGAAAGGTAGGAGGCTGGATGAAATCTTTCTTACCAATAAGCATAGCCATGAAAAATGTCAGTATGCACATTTCATTGAGCATAACCACTTACCTCCTGAACCATAGCAACAACTGAGTATTTCTGAACAAAGTTTACATATGCAAATATTTGTAACACATATAAGTTGGATTGCAATGCATATCCACAGGTAAACTGAATTTTTATATGCATCAGTCCTTTTCTTGCTGGACTATATATAGCCATAATATGCACAATTTCTGTGGAACCTATAGGTCCTCAGTTATTACACTCCTATTGACAGTATCCTTTAGAAATCCATATCAACATTATCTTGAAGAGAGAGGATATATGAGAGTAAAAATGTCAGTGACATTAACTGACATTTCCTACAGAATCCAAAACATGGAAAGGAACTTTAGGAGTTGTAATTATACATTGGCCAGGGTCCTAATTATGACATGACAGTAAATTTGACATTTCTTCTTCTTTGCCTACACCACAAGTTTGCATTTTTGTTGCACTGTAATAGTCTCCAAGTGCATCATGGCTACATTTCATGTTTTTATATAAATGCTGATTGTTAAATGGCATTAAAGATGCATAGCTCTTGTTTCTTAGCAACCTTATTATTTAAACAAAGGGGGGTTGAATACATACAATTTATTTATTTTATGTTGTCAAGACAGACTATAATGTATAACAGACAAAACGGATATCCAGCAGTTGCTGATTGTTTTCTATTATCTCCATAGAGCAAGTTAGAAACATTTGTGTTAGATAATTTTTTTAAAAGACTACATCTTCTTCCTAGCCATTCCTTACTGGCTAAGCATGGGAAGCAAGATCATCTCCTCTTGAATACAGCATAATGCAGCAGAGTAAATGATCAGTCACTAGAATCTCCCAAAGTAAACTCTGGAATTGCCCAACAAAGTACCTCCTTCCCTGAGAATAAGAAAAAAGACATTTAGCATTAAACTTCTAACATGGGTTTGCTCATGCATGTGCAGTCATATTTGTTAAATAAACAATTACAATGGCACAGACTAGCTAGAAGTGTTTAACTTAAAAATGAAGAATGAGAATCTGTGAAACGGGAAGCATGGCAATTAGAAGTGCTGTGGTTTCATCCTTGAGCTAGTCAAGTGTGTCTGAGTGTTCAGCTGTCTGAGAAACAGTAACTTCCCTAAAATATCACCAGAGACTATCTCTGCACTCAGACTTATCATGATGGTCCTCACTGGTTTAAACTCTGTCATTCTTCCATTAATGACACTCAGGGAAGACTTTGTTCAGTAACACCCACAAAACATAAATAACATTTAATTAAATAAAGTCTCTGCTAAGATTTAATATGCTAACATCAAAGCATCTGGAAAGTTATCTTTGTCTCTGACAGAAGGTTTCCCACAGACAAGAAATAATCTTGGGTTCTTGCTGACAACACATACAGAATGATTAATTTGTATTAAGCGCATATTTACAGAAGATGCCCTTTATTCACTGGCAGTCACATTCTAGGAACTATTTTCATGCAGTTGGGTGCTAAATATACAGATCTTTTATGTTTTTGTTGGGTTTTTTTTTCCACTGAATTTCCCCAAGATCTCTTATCACAGATCACTATATTTTTCTCCTGACATAATCTGAAGCAACCTAGGCAGCTAGTTTGCAATGTGACATCCTTTAAGCAGCTGACAGTTCCAGGCTCGTGCAGATGTTTTAGCACCCTAACAAAGCAGAATCTGTTTACCAGCTGTAGGCAGCCCGGAATCATTTGGCCTGAAAGAGTGTGCATTAACTTAACACACAGACTTATATCACTTTAGCTGACATTTAATTTTCAATTTGCTCTGCAAAGTCTTAATCTGAAATCAAGTATGACCAAACTCAGAGTACACTTTCAGTGAAGGTGTTAGCACAGCCGTGCAGGAAGGAAATCTTATCAGCTTTGTTGAGCTTGGTTGGTTAGTTTTACAGAGTCGTTTGTCAGCAGAATTCAAAGCAGCAAAGCTGCAAGTACTGGCTAGGAAAATGATGCCTGATCCAAAGCCTATTGGAATCCATGCAAAACAATGTTTAATTACTTGATCCTTTTCTCTCTGAAGTCAGTGAGATGTTGACATTTATTTCAACAGAAGTACCTCTATGCCTTTGATATTCTCGCATACGTATTTCTCAGAGTAGTGACTTCTGCAAATCAAAGCAGAATCACATCTGTATCTAAGCCCACAAACCCAAATGTCAGAAATTAAAATATAAAATATCTGTGGAATAAAGCCCTTAGGGCACTGAGGACTTGGCATTAATAAAGCCAAGTCTTCTAGTGATGTTCCTTAGGGAAAAAATCCAAACATATCCCTATGGAAGACTAAACCTTTAAAAGCTGACTAAAAGACTGGCTACAACAAGAACAGAAAAAGAAAAAAATGCAACTCTTTATAATAATAATTTATTCTAACTTTTATAATGCCCACCTTATTTGATTATCTGCCAAATGTTCTCAAAACTCAAATATATCTTACAAAACGGTATGTGCCCCACGAGAAGTTTCAAGCTTCTTAAGGTTCTGGTTGTTCCTTTTCAGAACTTAAAAAATGTTTCCATGTTTTGTAATTACAGCATCACCAAAGCTGACATTATCCCCTGCACGAAGTGAAATGACACTGAGATGTGACTCTGTTGTAGGGATGAATACAGGATTATAATTTTATGCCTTACTAAAATGAAAGTTATTTTAGAGAGTGGGAGGTTCATTTCTTCTGCCAGAAGGAATTTTTGGATTCATGAACTGAATATTTTGAAGAGGCTGGTGCTGGCTGGTGGGGTATTCTCTATATGAGATTGCAGTTATCAAAATGTCTTAGGAAATGAATCAATTAATACTGAATGATACTGGGAGCAAGAGATTATCCTGTGCTTGGATTTGGTGTATTATTAGAAACTTCACACCAGTAAAATCCTTTTTAGCTTCAGGGAGATTTAATCAGCAAAGACATGATACAAAGAGTGAAATTTCCTAGACTTGTATCAGTAACCCACATCAGACAAGCTCTATCTCCTTTTTTGTCAAAATATCAGAGGAAAAAAAAATATAGGAAAACAAAAACAACCCGAAAAAAAACTAAACAGAAAACCACTCCCACCCATGCCCTAAACCCAAGGAAAAGAATATTTGTGATGAAGAAGAAAGGACTAATGTTACCAACCTGGGGATGTGTAACTGGGCAGGTGTGCTGTGGGATGGTTTGTTAGAGCTTGCCCTCTTAAAGGACAGAGGCAACACAGGGCAGTTACAGCTCCTGGCAGTTCTGTGCCAATGTGGCCCTACTACTGTTCCTGCAGCAGGAGCAGTGAGCGTATGAGAAATTGCTACTATGAGGAAGGTAGGGTGATGAAGGACCCATCCCTGAACCTCCCTAGCAAATGAACTTGTACTCATCTGTGGGAAGAGGGCCAGAAGGTTAGCCAAGTGTGTTTTGTTGGTACTTCTTTCTGTTTTTTTAATTAAGAAACAAGGATCCTGTGGAATAGTTTAAATATTCATTATTTATAAATGAAATAAAGTGCTTTGAGCTGTTCCTCAATACAGATCTATAAATCTGGTAATCTGTTTAGAAACTTGAACAGAAATGTTGCATAGAAGGTGTCTCACTCTAGAATAGTTCCATTATATGCTAAGGGTATCTGTTACATTCAGGATTGGGTAGGAAGGGCTATTTCCTGCATATGTGGTAAGAAAATCCAGCTATTCCAGGCTCCAGGAAAATTATATGCTCCCACATAAAGAATTCAGCTTCCTTTCCTTAGATCTATTTTCTTTTCTTCAATCTATAAAGCAAAAATCCTTAAAAAAAACCCAAACCACTCTAATGGCTTTATATGTTCATTTAAAACAAAAGCATTACTGAAGGAAGAGAACATGAAAATTTGTATTTAACTACTGATTCTTACCAGAGGTGAATGCGATGACAAACTTCAAACCAGGAAAATACCTCTGCTACCCGTAATGGCCTTTCATGTGATGTAGTTGAATGTCCCAGGTTTTTCACCCTCATAAGCCCCCATGAGGTTAGGAAGTCTTATTACCTTATTATCTATTGATCACAAATTGATAACAGACCATGTGTGCATGACTTCTCAAAGTCATAAAGGAGATTGGAGGCGGAGGGAGTTCAGCGTGGTCTCGTGAGACCCAGGCTGTGACACAACAACCAGACCCTCTCTTTTGTATAAGATGTTCAGTTAACTTTGAAGAAATCCACAGTTAATCAGAAAAGATCAGAGAGGTTGTTTGAATACCACAAGAAGGGCTTTTATTGTGTTGGATATGTAGATAGTATTGCATTTATGAGAATTTGAATAGCTAGGCTTGCACATGTCAGGAAAGAGAGTGCTTTACATAATCAGCTGCAGTGAGGGGATGAACATCTTACAGCAGAGCTAGCAGCATGGCTTTATACCAGTTGATAAAACTGGATTGTTTTTCATAAGGGCTATTCTTATTCCTTTTTCCTATCCTTTCAACAGGGAAGAACAGGCTAGGACTGAACAAAAAGGAAAAAAAAAGACAAAGCTGCGCAGCACCCAGGGAAGCTGCTGTTTCCCTTCGTGGTTGTGTGTCCCACGCTTCACGTAAGGGAGGGTGGGCCAGGGTAGCCACCAGAGCCACATGTAATGCCAAATTTGTGCTTCTTGATTAGTGTTTGTTAATCTAATCTTTACTGAAGGGTATTCATCTTAGTCCAGAGTGATTAGTGATCATATAAAAAAACATCTTAGTGATGTTTTCCTTTGGAGAGAGAGGTGTGACTGCGAATAAAGAACTTCTTAATTCTGGTTAAGTAACATCTAGTGAAACAAAATTTTAAGAGATGGTTGTGATAACAGTTAAGATTAGTGAGTGTGAACTTTACATTAATCTTGTGTCCATTTTCAAAGCTCAAATATTAATGGACAATCAGTAAATATACTAATTATTGTTACTAGAATAGCAAGGTCCCTGGTGGTCTTCATGCAGCCCCTGACATGTCTCCCTTTTACAGGAAGCACATAAAAATTTTAGAAGAACATGGCAGGAGAGGGTTATCTTTTTACGGACTTGCTAACTTTTTCTGAGAGGAGTGGAGGAAGGAGAACAGCTGGTAAATGTGAAGAGATCTATGGGAGGCCAGTGCCGTAAGCATCTTTCCTAACCGAGAAGGAACATCTTTCCTAAAGAAGGAAGTTTGGGAATATTTCCTAGGAGGGGTTAAATTCTTTTTGACTGTGTATTTTCTGGGTTCTCTGTGGAGAACTTTGCTTTCATGTGGTTCTCAGTGCTGGACTGAAGCTAGGAAGACCTTTTACAAATCACACAGACGTTATTTCTTTCATACACACATCCCACCTTGGTAACTACAGATCACTCTTGCTGGGAGTTTGCCAAGAGAATTTTCTCATTCCTCGTTCTTGCCTTCCTCAAGGCTGCTAAAGAAGATAGTCTTTTAGATAACATGGAAATGGTACGCACCACTATTTCTATATTCTAGTTTTATCACTTTGAGGAAAAAGTACATTTAATCTCCCAGAGTGAAATAAGCAGAAAGACATACTGCAGTTCAAAGTTAACGATTGAGTAAAAGGTGGGTTGAGCCAAGATCATATCAAGAAGCTAGAAGACAAATTTCAACCCAAATGAGAGGTACTTTTCATAGCAAAATTATTACCTTGAGGTCAACAAATTATTTTAGAGAATTGATTAAATGTTTGGCTCATTAGACATTGTGTCACATTCAGCTGTGTGTGGATAAATAGGACCACGTTCACATTTGTTTTCTCTCCATGTTTTCCAAAGCAACTTTAAATTTGGCTCAGGGCAAGCAGGGAAGTGTGAAAAAGGTCAGGTAGCTCATGGCGTGGCAGACGAGGGTCCTGCTCCCTTCTTCTGCCACAGCCTTCTTCAAGGTCACTGAAGGCAGAGTGTCTGTGAGATATATGTCAAAATATTTATAAATGTTCAAAGTTACCTAACTGTAGGCCTGCTGAGGTTTTTATCAAGCCTTTAGGTTAGCAGATATGAGCCTTAACTGTGGAGCATTTTGGCCTCCCAGTTGCTGCAGTTCAGGTAAATCAGATAGTTGTTTTTCTTTGTTCTTTTTTTCATAAAACTTCACTTCTACCATTAGCAAGGTGTTGTTATTGTTGATAAAAGTCAAGAAGTTGTACTTTAAGTGCTGTTAGTCACATCAGCTGTCAACCTTCAATTTGCCAGCAGCTTTCCATGTGCTTGCTGACCTAAATCTTCTTAAGCCTCCTGCATACATGACAACCTTTGCACTTCCTCAAACACAGAACCTACACAGACAAGAGATTTCCGAGTTCCCCGTTCGGGCTCTGCCGGATGTGCAGACACCCCCCCCCCCACACACTTCCCCAATTTACCGCTGGCACCTTCGCCGCCGCCCCGCCCGTGTCTCCGTGGGGCGCAGCCGTGGGGTCGGACCCGGGCCGGCAGGTGAGCCCCTGCGGGACCCACGCGGCACCGGGCACGAAAAGCCAGGAGGGGGCGTGGGGGGGAAGAAAAAAAAAAAGAAGTCACGCTTGTGTCGGCCGGGAAATGCACCTTGCTCGGAGCGCAGGGCGCCCGTCCGCGGCTCCACGGGGCTGGGGCTCCCGGCCCGCCCCCGCCCGCCCCGGCCGCCG
>VZTO01018067.1:70455-139274 GCA_013400615.1 Syrrhaptes paradoxus | reverse complement strand
GGCGGCGGTTCTCGGGCCGCGCTGTCCCTCCGCGGGACGCGGGCGGGCGGCGGAGCGCGGCTGGTGCGCGGCGGGACGGGCGGGCGGTTGGTGCGCCCGACGGGCTGGGCTCGGCTCTGCGGGGTTGTTTTGCGGGGCACGGCGGCTGTGGAGGTGAGGGTGTACCTGCCCTGTGCCCCCAGAGCTGCGGCTGTACCTGCCCCGGCGGCTCGTAGTAACGGGGTAACTCCGTGGGCTCGCTGTCGCGCTGTGTCGGGAGGCGACCCCGGAAAAGTAAAAATAATCGTCAGCTTCGTAAGTACCCTGCGATTAAGGTGGCAAAATGCTTTCCAAATGTGCTACAACGCTGAAGTGGGCTATTAGTTTGGACGCGTCTTAATGAGTGTTTTAATCAGCGTAACATCCTTCTCTGCTCACCTTTTGGGCTAATTGAGTATGGCATCTGTTGGGTTTGTCTTTGTGCTTTGAAGTACGTGTTAACCTGCGATAGTAATCGTCTTGTCATGTTCACTACGTTTTTAATGTGTAAATTCAGCATGTGACTTGAATTCAGGTAGCTGGCCATGGGTTGGCTTGAAAACTGATGATTGTAGATTTATTTGCCTCTAGGCTTACAGAGTTGAAAGAGTATCAAAAAGTTTTAAGTTCTCTCTCAAGCTTATCGGAAAAGATCTGGAGGTCTCTTTAGACTTTAAAAACCGTTTGCAATTGGCAATCTTGCTGGTACTTTCAGCCAAAATGCGATCTGAGCATGGAAACCAAACTGCATTCTTGTATCTAAAGATGGTCCCCGCAGGTCAAAACTAAGGCATGTTGGCATGGCCAGAAAACTTCATACGAGTGTGGACTTCTCCCTTTTTTTTTCTTTTTTTTTTTGTTTGTTTGTTTGTTTTGTTTGTTTTGCCTTAGAGACTCTAAATCTTGTAATAAGGTGGTGTGGTTCAGTCTCGTGCTGCCAGGCCTGGCTGGGGTGTAGCTTGCCCCCTCGCTGACTCTGCTGTTGGTTTTGAGGAAGTTCTTAATCTGTCTGTGACTCAGTGTCCTAATCTTTAAAATGGTTTAGTAAGACTTGTCACACTTGCCTCCCAGGGATATTAACATCTAATTGATGCTCGTGAAGTACCTTGATCTGGGAGAAAAGAGGGCATCTTGCTTCACTTATTTCGCCACTCTGTATTGGTTGCTAATTATATTACATGGGTGCAAAACAGATTATCCAGCAACCAAACTGAAATTCATGTCTGTTATTATTTACACAAGCACTCTAAATAAGTGTATGTCCCATGTATGCTTAGTTTGAAGCTATCTGGGTATTTCTCTAAATACAGTGGGTTTTATCCTTTCTGCAGGATGCATATGCAAAATGTATTTTCAAGATACTGTACTGAAGCATCAGCAAACTTTTGCTCCTAACTCTAGAGATATTATACAGTTTGTGTTATGAGGTTGGTAAAAATTTTAAGAATTAAAATTATGTTGGCTCACTTTAACACGCCTTAGTCTTACTCAGACTGAATCTTAGGTTCAGTCTCAGTTTTTGTCATGTTTCACTTCTTCAGAAACTTAAAAAATGTACAACAATTTTACAATTCTCTGCTTGAAAATGCAAGTTGTCTTCAAAATACAAGTGCTGTAATTATCTTTGTAACCACTTTACTTGCTGCCCAAAGCAGTAATTAGCCACTTCACTCCCCTGACTTGAATGTGGCCCCACCTCCTCCTATCCCTGCTGCTCCCCCCTTGGGCAGATAGCAGGGCAGTGGCGCAGGGCTGGGGTCACCAGCAACATAGACCAGAAGACATGAGTATTCCATAAATCAGCTGGTGTGAATGGTCACACCTACTTACAGCACAGGCATAATGCAGCTAAATTTTACAGCTAAAGCCTTGGGTTGAGAAATTCCCAGTCCTTTTCTGACGTCTTGTTTCTCCACTCTGCAAGGCTGCGTGCTGGGAGACTGCTTTATGATGGGGCTGGCCAGCCAGGTACCAGCACGTTTGACTTGTGCATTTTATTCAATTCTCCTTTTCAGGATTGTTGCTGCAAAACATATATTATCCCCCATGTTAAACAAACCTGGCAAGCTGATATTTCACAAAGAAAGGTTTTAAAATGCTGTGTGATACTGGTTAGTACTGTTCTCTTCATAGTAACAGGAGAAGATTTTGTAGATGCAGCTTATACTGTATGGCGGAGAAAGGAAGTTCTGACGGGAAACTGGAGGATGCTGCATTCAAATTCCTCTTGCCATGTGGCCTGCAGCAAGTGATGTGACTTTTCCTATCTGTGAAACTAGGTGAATTGTTAGCAAACCAATGAAGTATACAGAAATGAGAAGTCATCTCTGGTTGAAATGGAATTTTTTTGTTCTTAATTACTTTAATGTTGCCCTAAAGATGTGTACAGCAGTACAATATCCCCAACATCAGGGTGGTGGCTTCACTGCTGTTTGTGAGGAGTTCAGATTTCCTTCTGTTTTGTCTAGAATCTAGAAACAAGTATGATGTGAAAAGATTTTCTTTTTGTAAGATATTTTGAAGCAGAGTTTTCTTGACTGATGTCTATGTCCCATTTCTTATGGAGATGAGAGAGCCTTTTTTTTGGCTGGAGATGTTCTTTAAGTGTAAGAAACCATAAAACAGGAGAGGTGATTGCTCTCCAGTTTCTCTGTGAGTACGCTTTAAGTCTTTCACCTCTTCTAGCATGTACCTTGTATCTGCTCCAGCTGTCTCACTGCTCTGGTATTTTATAATTAGTATCTTGAAAACTCAAGGGAAAACTTTCAAATGCTATATATTTCCCATTGGGACTCTCCATGTGGCTGTAAGGTTTGTTGTGAGTCCTTGGTAACGTGTATCTGTTCCTCAGGAGTCCTTCGTCTCGGTTTGATTCCTCTGGCGTCAGCAGAAAAACTCAGTTTTCTAGTGGAAGAGGCTTTGCTGCTTAGGGGCATGGTGTGTTTTGATTCCCTTAAAATGAAGACAATTTCAGATGACTGAAATTGAGGTCTGCCTCCCCGTACAGGCTTTCTATTTTCTCAGCTTGCTCATGTGTTGTATCTGGAGCGAATGTGCTACAGGGGGGCTGAGGGGTTGCTTTGTGTGTCTGTACAGGCAGCCTGGCATGCGTAAATCTGTATAATACATGTGTACCTGTACAATATACACTTGGTGTGTGCATTTTGCATGTGAGCAAATTGTTTCTTTGATGTACCTTTTCTTTTCAAGCTCTTTCTGTGTGAGGAGTCCATTAATTTGACAAACACAGCCTCTGCTCTGTGTCTGGCAGCCCAGCTGCCAGGGGATGGCAGGCTGCTTGCTTGGCTCATCACTGGGACCAGTTTTAGAGGTGTTTGTGCTGCAGATTGACTCCTTCAGAAGTGGTATTAGTAGTTCGAGGTACTCGAGCACAGTACATTAGACTGTTACCAGAAAATACAAATATTCTAAATTAAGGCTATTAAGTGTCCACTGATTCAGTGACCATGCAGATACACAGTTAATATTGCATTGTGACACATTCTGGAAATTGCTGGGTTTATTTTTGACGTGGAGAAGATGACTAAGAATAACTCTTGCATCTATGCATAGTTACATTTACAAGCAAGTAAAAACTTCCCCAAAATGATCTTTAGTCATATTTAGACTCTTAGTTCCATGAAAGGAAAAAAATTCTGACTTGTGCTTAAATCTGAGCTGCACATGCTGTCAACCCCTCTTCCTGCTCTGGACTGCCATTCGATGAGGGCTTTTGGGTTTGGGTTTGTTGTTTTGTTTTATTATCACCTCCAAATTTTTTGTGGGAAATCTACTCCACAGGGAAGGGAGGAACAGAAGCCCAGCTCCTTGTTGGAAAAGGTAGACCCTACCACAACACAAATTATAGCGGACACTACTGCCTTAGTTTATCTTCAGTTCGAGTTCTCATTATTTTTATTTCAGCGTCCTGGTAACACTGATGTAACTAGGAGGAAGGTCTGAACTTGGGTTCATTTCTTCTTACTTTTTTCCTCCAAGAGCTGTGATGGTAGGACCTGGTGAGGAGGGAATCATTTGAACACAACCTGTGGGTTCAGAGATCACCTGTCTGTCTCTTTCTGGCCACCTCACTACATTTTGTTAACTGGTCTCCAAAAGCTTCCTCTTTGGAGCCTGACTCCTCCAGGCAGATGGTTTATCGAATTGTCTGATGGGAATATGTGGATTAGATACAAACTTTTGTTCTTGTTGCTGGCATCTCATCTGCATCGATCTGGAGAAATAGTGCCAGCAGTTTCTCCACTTGCTGTGTTCAGCCGAGTGGATATTACGAGTTCGATTCTTAGAATGACTGTGCCTGGCATTGTCAATGTGTGCTGTGGAGTTTTGGCTTCTTAAAAAGCAGGTTCTTTGGATCTGCTAGTCCACGATAAATCCTTCTCAGACCTTTTAAGCTTGCGGCTTATTGCCTGTGTAGACTCCAGTAATGCCTGAGGGGTGTTACAGTTTATCCTTCTGTGTAGCTGCCATAGCCAAGCATCAAAATAGAATTTCCAAAGCCATGTGAAATTTTTGTTGGGAATATGCGGGAATGTTTTGTAATTGACTTTAAATAGTCTTTTGGTAATTCAGTTGCTTATCTTAACTCTACTGCATATTTTAGGGTGGTTTTTTTAATATAGTGTTACTATTGAAAGACTGAGTGCATCAAAATACTTGGTTCCGATAATGTATTTTGCCATTTCCTTGCCTGAATAGGCAACTTCAATAGCCAATTGGAAGGCTTTTAAGTCTTCCAAGATGCTTTTTCCTAGTCTATCATGTGCAAATCATATATGATGGAGTCTGGCAAAAACATGTTAACAGTTTGGAAAAAAGCAAAGCAGAAGGTGGAGCAAGAGCAGAAGACAATTTTTTTCTCTCTTTGACAAGACTTGGGTTTGGTAGATAGTGGAATTCTTTTTTGCTTGTAATCAGTTGAGAGCATATTGCAATAACTATAATCTGTGTTACTGGCTGAGGTGAGTCCCATCTGTTAGTGGTGTTAGGGATGTGCAATACCCTTGTCCTCTAAACTTGTGCACACAGGGAGCAGCACAGAAGGATTTAGAGAAACAAGTGAGGTCTCTGAAGGCAGTTCTAAAAGCAAGGGAGAAATTCATAATCCAACACAATGTTCTCTGCTGACACCCTTTCCAGCTGAAAAAACCCTCTGGTTAGATATTACCCTTAATGCACTTCACAAGATAGTGGGTAGTTTTTGGTTTCTGCTCATGCATGAGATCATCTTCCTTTTGTACAGGATCATGCTTGTTATCAGGCTATGATGGATTTTCTTTATGCTGTGTTGCCTTGTGATGAGCTAGGAAATAATTTTAAGTAGCAATCTGGACTGATTAGAAGAAAATTCAGGGTGTGTGCTGCAGGAAGTACTTGGGCTTGACTTCATGGTAGTAAGTGAATAGTCAGCGCTGTTTCTTATTTATTTATCTGTTAAAAATCTTCTTGCCAGCTGTGGATATGGTGCAGTATATACTTGCAGACTTGAATCACAATTGCTTTTCTCCTGCTAGAGGTTGTAAAGGAGTGAGCACCCTTGGAAGAGCACTTGCTTCTCCAGGCCTCATTTCCATCCCAGCTAGACTGAAGAAACTGCTGATGGACTGTGATATTTTGTTTTGGATAGTTTATGTGATTTTTTTCTCTTTCAGATCCAAACTTCTAGCCTTCTGCCCAGCATTTGGTTTTCCCCTTTCACTGAGAGCTACAAGTTTCTATGGTTGCCACCTGTGGAGCCAACTGTTTCTTTTGGTTCAGAAAGTTGTTTAAGTAATTGCGTGGCTGTAAGGACAGAAGGATATGGATGTTTGGCTTTCAGAGTTTTGCTTCATAAGATGAATGCAGAATGTAGGTTCCTCCCATTTCTATCTATGGATTTTTAAAAGTAACAGCTGGCACTCCTCTGTACAGTATTTGTATTCAGAACGCTAATGTGGCTGAATGAATATCAGAAATGTGCACATATTTAAGGTTTGGAAACAAACGCCCTAAATATGAACTATTGGTTCATATTCAAAACTGAATTCAGTGGATGTAACCAAATACCTCTTGCTGTAAGTATTCTTTGAAACACTGCCCTTGCACCAGGTCAATATTAGGTGTCCTAGCAAATACCTTAGGAAAAGTAAGGTTTGCATAAAGAACTAAATATGTCCCAGCAGCAAACCTGTTAAGACAAAAGAAACCATCTTTCTGTAGTTCTGACGGGGGATGTATGTGAGAGGGAAGAAGGATTAGGGTGATTAACTTTATTTCCTGGAAATGAATAGCATATAGTTTTCAGTGCATAAAACGGATATTACTCAGTTTGTGACCTGCTTCCTAGAAAAAGTGTCTTGAAGCGGGGATTGGTTAAATCTGTTGCCTGCATTCCTGACATGCAGAATTGTGTGATGCTATCTTGTCGCAGAGGCATGCGATGTGCCATGATGTATAAATAACCCTCTGTGTCAAAGGTAATTTGAGACAATGTGCCAAATATTTAATGAAGCACTGGGTCTTGTCCTGGGTACCTGGTATATATTTGGGAGTAGGTATCTGAGCTGAAACTGCAGCAGAGGGGTGATGAGTAATGTAATACTCCCCAGCACACGCTGCAGAGCTCCTCTGTAAGGTACAGTGACACACAACCAGCGCTGCAGGTCAGCTGCATCTTATTTGTAACCTTGATGCTCAGATAAGCAGACGGGAAGATAGGCTCATGTGCACTAGGCCAACCTGCTCTGTGCGTGTTGTGGGGAAAAAAGCTGCCTTTAGTCTCCTCTGCAGAGTCATTTCAGTGAATACTTCACATATCGATTTTCAAGATAAATACAGAGTAGCATACGGAGGGGAATGGCTGTGCTCCTTCAGGAGCACTGCTTCTCCCCTGGAGGTGAACTCAGCGGGATGCCAGCCTCGGGCAGGTTTTGTGCCTCCGTGCAGAGTTAAGGTGTCCTGGGGCTGGCGGCAGCCCCGCGAGGGAGGTGGCTTTGGGAGCTGGGGAGCAGCGGGTGCTGGGAGGGAAGGTGGAGCGGTGCTGTGTGCGCACCAGGAGCGGGGCAGAGGCCCGGGTGTGGGTGGCAGAGGCCCGGGTGTGGGTGGCAGAGGGGGCTGCCAGCCCCTCACTGAGAGAGAATCTTTCTGTCTGGGTTTCTTTCTTATCTGGGGATGAAATTTCACAATGGGGAGTTTTCCTCTGTGTATTTATGTGGGAAAGGAGATCCACGAGGTCTTTATCTTACATTTGCCTATGCAAAAATATGAAGGGCAGGGTTATTTTCTTTCTCTCCATTTTCTTGTTTACCGAGGAAAGAGTAGAGGGCTTCAGCAATATTTCCAGTGCTATTCNTTTCTTGTTTACCGAGGAAAGAGTTGTGATTGTTTCCTGAATGCATGCATGTAGAGGGCTCCAGCAATATTTCCAGTGCTATTGCGTGACAAATGCAGAAGCTTGATCATATCTTAAGGCCTTCTTTATGCATGTATTTAACTATATACCACCAAACGTGTGTATAGCTACTTCTTTAGCTGCTACCTGACTTAATGAATGGATTCATGTTATTAGTAACTTGCATGTAAAAGCATCTTCAAGCCCAGTTACAGTTTCAAAGTGTTTGTGTCCCATTTATTTTATGTTTATAAAGTATTAATACAGAACAAAAGGAATTACGTGGCTATTTCAGAGCAAGGTGAGACATTTTTGTGTGTTGTTCACAACACTTCCCTCTTACAAAGGTAAGTCCAAAGTTCAACCTGATGTTCAATAAAACACATAATGACTTAACGCTGTGTTTGACGGACTTTCTTGACTCAGGTTTTTCTAACGGACCATTTGTATGCATCCTTCAGATGGTCAGGTAAAGCAGGTAGTTCCACAAAGCAATGTCAGTATGAAACTCTTTTGCCCTTTGAGGTAAAGCTTTGTGGGTTCTTTGACAAGTAAAACATTCAGCAGGACATAACTGACCCAGAACTCAATAGAATACGTGTTCCTAAGATCAGGCTTGTTTGAAATCTCAAGTCAATATAGCTACAAACAGTGGCTTCTGGAAAACAGCTGTATAATTATTTAAGCATCAGAGTGTTTCTGAGATAAATAAAGGAATGGCATATATAGTGTAGCAGGTCTGTGTTTGTATCCAAGGTTTAGTTTAGAAGTGAATGTCCATGTGAATGTATCCCAGGTTTTTCACTCTAGTAGTTCCAGTGTGCAAAGAGACCATGAACCACTACTTTTCAGTTTTGTTTGCTCTACTGAAGGAACACACAGGTGACCAAAGAATGGCGAGACTTTCCTTGTCTGCCTGCCTGATCAGCTGTTGTGTAGCTGTATGCTAACCTGTGTGCAAAGTTTATTGAAAATGTGTGTGTGAGAGAATTCCTGGTACTTCTGCAAAGTAGACACCAAACTTACTTCGTTACTTTGTCTGGCTTTCCTACGAGGTACCAACAGACTTTGTAAGGTTGCGATCGGTGCTTCTGGTGAGTTCATGGGAGCCTTTGCTGCATTTATTTTTAATGACTGTTTCTCTAATGAGAAAAATACACCCTTGTAATACTAAGAAGCAGCTCATATTTTGAATACAAATTTTCTACTTTCCTTATGGGTTTCATCTGTTGTCTAATATTTTGCTGGGATATCATGCCAGACAGAAGGCTGAAATTAGTGTGTTTTTTAGTTTTGGAGGAGAAAGTGAAGCCAAAGTGCTTTCTTCCTTTGGCTGATGATTCCATTATGGATTTAATGATTATTCTGCTTTCTTAGAGGAAGATATCCAGAAGACAGTGAGGTTTTCTCTTTTCTACCAGGTCTGGGGAATTTAAAATGAAAACTTACGGATTGTTCTGGTCCCAGTCACTGGAGACTAGTGTTGACAGCATAAATATTGCCTCTCACAATTGGAATTAAGCAAAATGACAATATTTATATTTAATACTTATTTACCTTGCAGGCCCCTATTCACATGAATAGTCTCTGTCAAGTATATCTGCAGTCAGCTTTCTATTTTTAGAAGTAGGATCCTAATTTCTAATATTTCTTACCTGATGTATTTTAATCTTAAATAGGATATTAACAGCCATTATCCTGAGGGGTTAGTTGTTTCATATCTTGTGTTGGTTTTTTCTCATTAAGGTTTCATAAACTTCATTTGCAATGCTGTCTTTTCACATACATACAGATTGGTTGGAGGGGGGAGATAGGAAGAAATTACCTTTATTTTCAGATTGGTGGTTGGGTATTGACGTACCCGAATACATGCTTAGTCATGTGCTGTGATGCTGATGAGTTTCGCTTGGCACACCCCAGCAGGTGCAGTCCCTCCCCTGTTTTCAGCAGAGCCATCTTTGCTGTGGTGCAATTGTAGATGACTGGATTTGTTTTACAGCAGTGACACAGTGTAATGATAACCCTGTCAATGCTGAGGGGAGAGGAAACAGCTGAACTTTTTGCTTATATAGCATGTTTAAAAATTTCACCCAAGATACTGTGACTTGAAGGTTTTGGTCAGTGTCATTTAACAAAACTGTCGTGAACTTCTGTAAGAAAGTGTAAAAGTGGCAGTGAGACTTGGGCCAAAAGTTTTTTTCTTCCACCAAAATTGTATTTTGGTGGTTCATTCATTTATTTTGCCTTTACCTGTTTTTTTTCTCTCCTCTAAGCCTATATTCTAGATTATGTTCCTATTGCTTTTGATTAAAATTCCAGTAGTAAAATTTTCAGCTTTGAGTTGTAAGATGCACTGGTCTGCGACCTCATAGGGATCAGAAGAATCAGATGTCGTCAAGAACGTAGAGAAATCCATTTGAGAACCCCTGTGGTAATTGTGTTGGTAACTGTTGCTAATAATCTGGGTTTTCTGTCAGGGAAATATAAACACGTTGGATTTATTGTACTTCTTACGCATGAAGTATCTGTGCCTGTGAGGTTACAGCAGTCCGTTGGAGCCTGGACGGTCTCTTTACCCTGCAAGGGTCCTGCCCGCGAGCACAGTGCCCTTCTCCGCCTGCACGGGCATTTTATAGATCCGGAGAAGCGAAGCCCCACCAGCAGCGGCTGTGCCGAACGTCCTTGGTTGAGATCCTTGCCCCTGCCCGTCAGGCGTATGCCTTAAGCAGATTTACTAATCTGACCTTTTAACCCGCTGATGATTAATAGACCTCTGCCAGAGCACTGTGAGACAGGGTTGCTGTGGAGTGGCCCTGCCAGTAAAGGTCTGCTGTGAGGTGAAAGGAGTCATCAAGTACGTGCAGCTGCCCCAACTGCAAGAAGTGGGGCTGTAAGGGGACTGTGGAAGGCTGTCAGCTTCTGTTTTTAGAAAGGAAGACTGCTTTCTGCCTCGTACCCGTTTAGGATATAGTCTGACCTGAAAATACCAAGGTGAACTCTTCATGTGTTGCCATACACTGCTTGCCAAGGTGCCTTGCAGAAATATGCTCTGTAAAAGTTGATTCATAATTAGTTGATACACTGGATACACTGCACTTTTTCTAGTAATCTTTCTTAGATCTAATTCATATATTCAAAGCAGTGCTTCACATGCACATCTCATGGGCAACAACAGGTGGAATTGTAGTGGCCCCTTGCGTAACTTGGCATCTGTCACTTCCAGCTCTTTGCAATGTTTTCTAATCTCCTCCTTTTATGCAAACATACGGCATCTTTTGTTGCAGTGAAAAAAAAAAAGCTAACAATTGAAGAATCCTATCATGTCAGTCATAGAAAGCTAGGAATAAACTGTTCTGGATGTTGTTGACTTGCTGCATCAGGGTATCTGGTAAGCAAACGCTTCATTGCCAAGGTTTTTGAATTTTTCTCTGTGTGCTTGTGTTGCTTCCCCAGAGACACTGGCAGGACCAGTGGTCAGCAATGGGCAGAGGTGGAAGAGCCCCAGTTATATGTGGTGGGGTGAGGAGGACTTCGGATCATGGAGCACAGATAAACCATCATGAGAAATACAGCAGAAGACTTTTTCATGAAAGGCTCCACATCATTAGTGGCAGCAGGAGCCCAGGGATACGCACTCACAAGCCAAATCACTGATATATCCTTGGGGTTGTGTGTGTGGTTTTAAATGTGGCAGTTTAAGGTAGCAGGCTAATCTGGCTAGAAAGGAGCCCTTTTTCCCTAGATGCAGACAGTGGTATGTCTGATGGACCTCGTTTGAAAGGAATTCCCTGAAGTGGATAGCATCAATGAAGAAGTGAAGCTCTGACAGGAACGTGAGGTCTGACAGCCCTCTCCTCCTGCTGAGCTGCACCAGGCACCAGGAACACTGCCAAAGAGACACCAATGTTCAAAGCCTTTGCTTTGATCGTCTGTGCTACACACAGGGGAGGTTCTGGAGTATTTGAATTTACTGTATTTCATAGGGATCTGTGCTTGGCAAGAATGAGGGTGGGGGTAAAAACTCTCATGTTGTACCTTTAAGAAATAGACTGATCCTGTGACTGCTATAGTCACTTCCCTGCTCCCTTTCGTAAGGATTTCTGATTTAGAAATATGTGATGAAAACCTCTTGACTGGCATACAAGCTTTCTTCATGCTGCTGTGCTTTTAAATTTTTTTTTCCTTTTCTCCTTTGGCTACTGGTTTGAGAGTTTTATTTTAAATAGAATCTGGCTGTAGTGTGACTTGAAGCAGTGTTCCTTGAAAATTCTGCTTCTAGAGCTGTATAAATTCCCTTTAAACTTGTACGATACTTCTTCCTCTCCATATTATTTCATTTGAGGTTTAGTTTGCATGTTGACTCACTTTCTTTCTTTTTTTTTTTCTTTTTTTTTTTTTTTTTGAAGGGGGTGAGCTCATACTATGCAAATTGTTTCTATTTGGACCTGGTGTGCCAACTGTTCAAAACTTTTGGTACATGCATTTTTTTCTTTTTTTTTCTTCCCTCCACCTAATAACTGCACAATACCTGAAACTCAATTGTGATCACATGCCTGTGGGTGCAGCATGTACTGAAGAACCTGTTTTTAACTTCAGTTCAAAATTGAAGGGGGAAATGCTGCATCATAGTTGAGTTTTTACCTCAGAAAATGCCATTGCTTTTCTTTGCTTTACGCAGTTTATCGCTTCCTCATTCTCTCTGGTAATCCAGGTAGCAGTTCTAAGCAGTTATTGGGGGGGGAGGAAAATAAAAATTCATGTATCTTTTTTTTTAAAAAAAAAAAGCCATGTCCAAATCCCACCTGGAAAGAAAAGCTGAGGAGCAAAAAGGATCTTCCAACAGTATCTCTAAAGTTCTTTTTTCTTTTCGCTCCCCCCACCCCAGTGCTTTACAAAGCTGAACGGGTACCACACAATATTTAGAGGTGTTTCTGCCAATTTTGGGTTTTTTTGCAGTAGAGCAGTAAGTGGTGTGGCGTGGGGGTCCTTCAGCTGCTCATCCCTAACCAGAATCTGTCACTGTGCTGTGGCAGAGGCAATGGCAGGGAATTTGGTCTGTTCTGAACGCAGACCTGCTCTCCTCTGTCTGTGCCCATCCATCACCAGCCACCTCTGTGCTGGTACCTAGGCCAAAAGTCAGGCTCAGCAGGGCAATGACAGAGCGAGACACCAAACGCAGATTGCTACAGCCTGTAATTAAATGGCTAAGGAAGTGCAATGCAAGTAGAGGCTGGTTCTGTGCTGTTCTCATGGATTTATGAAGACTCAGAGCCCAGCACAGTGAGCTCCAACGATGTTCCACTTTCAAAAGATGCTGCAAAAAAGCCTGTGCTGTTGTGTGTGTATAGCTCCTGGGGCACTGGTTGTGTTAGTATTTAATCACAGTGGTAACGTTAGGACATTAGCTAGCTCTCTATTCCTAGTAAAGTAAAGCTTGACTTCTGGAGTGTAGATAATGATAATGATATTCCGTGAAATAAAAGCAATACTGTTTACCTGTATGCAGAAGAGAGGGAGAAATCAGTGCTAATGTAAAACTGGAGAGAAGTCCAAGCCAATATAAGGGCTCGGGCTTAGTAACAAAACTTTTTTTTAACATCATAGTTCCTTTGTGAACAGCTTATATCCAGAAATTTTTCTGTCCATCCTTTTTCTGGAGGTACCTTTTCTGTTTTCCTTCTTGGTCTCTATTAGGTTGGGGGATATTCAAATTGCTTGAACCATATATGAAGGAATTTATGACAAAATACTTCTTCATATCTTCAGTTGGATGCACAGAATTTGGGTTTTTTTCTGATTAGAAGGTGAGTAAAAACTTCCAGTATTCCCCAGTATTTGGAAACACCTCTGACAGTTCCCATTCCCCTGTTTCCACTCTTTGCAGAGCTGGCAGAGTGAGGGAGGAGCACAGTGCTTGGGATCAGGCTGTGAGGGCTCAGCCTTGGGGACCACGAGGGGCTGTGGACAGCCCACGGCAGCAGGGGTGAGGATGCAGCTGCCCCAGGCCCTGCCCAGCACAGCCCCGGGGGCCGGCAGTGCTGAGGAACGGGTGTCCCACCAGCTGGGAGAGGCTGGGCTGTGCTACAGCAAAACCAAACTGACCCAACATGTTTTTGTAAATTACTTTCTTTCCTAAATGGTTGTTTTTGTTAACAAAGCCAGCTCTAATCAGGACCTTGAGTACCAGGCGCTTTGCAAACCCAGAACCAGTTAATGGTTTCTGTCTGAAAATTACAAACTGTTGAGTGTTTGGGCACCAAAGCAGCTTTAGCCCTGTCTTGCTGTAGCTGTAGGAAGGGGAAGAAATGTGATGCCTTTAATCTGCTCTGGTACTGCAAACATGCTCAAATAAGCAATGTGTCATCACCACATGGCATCATTTCAGGATCCCCAGACGGCTGTAGCTGTTACACATAACCCCGTTTTAATAGATGGGAGTGAAACAGTAACACTATCTTAAAACTTTCTGGATGCGTCTAACATACCTGCAATGTTTTTGCGCTTAACACATGCTCAGCTCTTTAAAAGCACTGTTAACGTTGACTTTCAGATATGTATGTGTTGATACTGGCCAGAGCCTGCTACAGATATGTTCTTTCATTAAGAAATTTTGGATCTTCTATATAGTAAAGCAAATATTAGGACTAGATGATAATGAGAAAGCTAACTTTTCAAAAAAAAATGGCATCGTTTGCTTTGGCACTTTAGAAGTGCAGGCGTTCCGACAGTGTCTGTCCACTTACATGCAGTGAAGTACAGGTTTGTGGAAAACTAAATTTTCCAGATGAAGGAATGAGTAGTGAAGAGCCTGATGAGAACATCTGCTATGTGTTTAAGCGTGGGCCACTCTTCTTGGTAGGTGGTTGGAAGCCAATGACCAGTGTTGCATAAAGGCTTCAATATGAGAAGGTGCATCCACCTCTGACCTGCAGTGTTGCTGACAGGACTAACATAGCGGATTTAAACCTCAGGCTTTTGGAATCAGGCCGTGTGATGAACAGTTAGAATTAGGAAATGCTTTTTTGGTGTTTCACATGTTCTGGTAAACTTTTGTGTACTGGAGAAGATGACTCATAATTTAATTCTGACTATATCTCAACTTGCCTTGTGAAACCAGTGATGCCTTTGTCATCTCTCTTATCGTTGGTTAATGAGGTTCAGGCCTCAGAGGTTTGTCTTTGAATGGATTGCTTCCTAACATTTTATTCCTACTATTGGCTTTTTTTTTCTGATGAATTTCCCAAAAATAATGTTTCAAGATGTATTTTGTTGTTTGACTGAGAGGATTTTTGTGCAGCAGAAATGGATAATGTTTTTGTAACTCTCTTGGAATCTTTGTTTGGATTTTTTATACTTTGTTTTTCTTCATTTTTGGGGAAGTCAAGGCTGAGAGGGTAGAAATTGTCCTGCACATTTTCTTCCAAAAATACTGCTTCTACTTTCAGAGGCAATGTCTGTTCTATTCTCTTCTGGTAAGTATGGGTCCAGTTCACAAGGACAAAAAAAAGAAAACAGATATAAAGCAATCCCAGTAGCTTGCTTTCTTTTTTTATCTTCTCATGTAAATGTTCCCTGGAGCAGAGTTCGATGTTTAACCTAAATTTTCTGGGTTCCCACCACCCTCTGGCTGACTTACCTGGGTGTGGCTCCACAGTTTTCCAACTTGTTCAGTGGCTGGTATTTGGTGCTGAATTGACTTTACTCTAACCAAGGAGCCTGTCATTCACAACTGAAAACTATTTTTTTTTTCCCCTTCAAATTATTTTTCTCTTTCTTTAACTTATTTGTGGTTCGCATGGACTTCAGTGTGACTAATAACATTAATACCCCGATGAGCCACAGGAAGTATTGTGTGCTAGCTTGCTTTAAAAAAAGTTATAACAACTGAATGTGTTGATTTCTAAAATTGTGTATACATATGAAAATATTCCCCAGAATGTGTTATTTCTCTGATGATTGGCAGTGCAATACTGTCTGTGTTTTCAGTGGATTAATCCTGGTTACTGATCTGGAAGTCTGATATCTACAGATGAGGGCAGCTCTGCCAGATGAATTATTGTGGCCTGGAGCCCTCAGGGTCTTGCAGCCCTTGTGCTGACTGTTTCTAACCCCCGTTCAGCTCTTGGGTAACTGCCGCAGCCGCAGTAATGAGAGGGAAACATTCTGGAGAGAAGACATGACCAGAGATCCACACTTGGAAATACAATCTGAAACAAACTCCAAGGAGCTCTTGGCTTGCATTCTGTGAAAGCTAACGTTGGTGCTGGATGCAGTTTCAGTAATGGTAAATAGGATATTGCTTGCTCTCTGAATTAGTCTGTGAATGTCCTAACTTCTTGTTGAAAGTAGAAAATCTTGTGCTGATCAGAAAACAACCAACTCACTGCCTGTTCTGTAACTTTTATATCTCTGCTGTTCCAGTTTGTGAGCTTGAAATTATGAGTTCCTATATGAAAAGAAAGACAGGATTTTCAAAGTGTGTAGTTTGTCCTTTTAATTGTTTTCACTGGCAGTTATTTTCATTACATCTTTCTAACATCAATAGCAGGTGCCTTTTCTTAAGAGGTACACTTACTTGCTGGCTGATGTTATCCTTATGGTATTTTTATTTCCTTTGCTCTTGTGATCCTAACCCAGGAAAACACCAGCATAAGCTTTCTACTGTTGGTGTGTTTCTGATCTGCTACAACTGAGCTGAAAAATGTTCTTTCTTGTAACCAGTCTGAACAAGAGTCAGGTTTTAATATCTTGCTTATGTGTAACATTAAGCCCTAATGACTGCGTCTTAATCTTAGAATCACAGAATGGCCTGGGTTGAAAAGGACCTTAAAGATCATCTAGTTTCAATCCCCTGCTGTGGGCAGAGTTGCCAACCACTCGAGCAGCTGCCCAGGGCCCCATCCAGCCTGGCCTCGAACCCCTCCAGGGATGGGGCATCCACAGCTTCTCTGGGCAACCTGGGCCAGTGGAACAGGATCATCTACAGTTAGCTTTGAAGATGTACGCTGTATAGAGCTCTTAACACCCCTCTTAGAAATAAGGATTTTTAAATACTCACTGTAACCTGCACAGAATAATAATTGAGCTAGAGACATTTTTCCTCAAAACCTCTGGATTTACAAGTTTAGAGTTACAATTTCCAGTGGTATAGGTACACCACCATTACTTTAAAAAAAAAGAAAATGTCTTTATTTTAGAGCTCAGGCTTCAGAAATGCATCAGTATTTCTGATGAGTAGTTTTAAGTATATGCTGCATACAGATGTATGGAAAGCTATGCATTGTCATTTATTTGAAATATTTACTTCTGTGCTTTGAAAATGAGCATCTGAGGGGTTTAGTGATGTTCACAGAACTGCACTTCCTGCACCAGTGGCAGCATGGTGTGAACCGTGTGTTTTCCAGTTTCCTGTTCTGTGTTACCTGACGTCTGGGTTGCAAGAGTGGCTGCATGGCCAAGCTAGTGCAGAGCGGCTTGGGCCCCACCAGCAGCCTTGACGGGGGCAGACGTTTGAGTCTCTGTCTCTGGGATTGCACATGTGGAGCCCTGGGCAACATCCCGTACTTTACCCATGTGTGCTCCCATGAATGGAGACCCAGGCAAACTGCTGCTTCTGTGGTTGATCTCATTTTGCTTGTCAGTGTCTTAGTGTATTCCCACAGGAAAACTGGACAGCTCATACCAGTAACATCAAGACACAAACTGAACTATATTTAAAGCCTTCAACTTTAAAATGTGTGGAATGTGACTTAGTCTGTGTGGCAGATCAAACCCTACAGATAGGTCATTTTATTTTGTGCTTTCTGCGAGCATATCTAAAATACTCACTGGGAAGTGTCGGAGCAGTTGTGCACATGCTTCCAGCTATATTTTATTGTGGGATGATTCCAGCTGTAGCAGGTTAAATCGGCACAGCAGCACTTGTTGGACGGCTTGTATTTGAAACGTCTCATATAACTTCATCAAAACAAGCTGATAGCGGGTATTGTGACCTTTTAAGTTCATAGGCACAGAGTGGCTCGGTAGGAACTGTTTTGAATTCCATACTTGGCCAGAAAAATTATTTTGCAGGAGTTCTGTGGAAGCCAACTTTTTATAAAAATACAGAAAAGTAATCTGTCTGTTTATAAAGACAGACTGTTTGCGAGGCTTTGTTCAGAAGCAATTTCTGTTCATTGATGTTTCTGTTAGGATTGTGCATCTTAAGAAATATGTTTTCTATTTCAATAGAAAAGAAGTATTTTAGGCAAGTGAACTTTTGGCTTTTTTTTAAACTAGTTTTATAAGCAAAGCAAGGGAGAGCTTCAGTTATTACCAGAATCACATTTAAATTTTTTTTTTCCTTTTATGTCACTTCTAGGAAAACATGCAAAGAAACCAAACCACCAAAAAGCTATGTTTCCTCCAGATAGAAATATTTATATTTAAAAAGGTCACCATGAAAACAAAGTGCCTAGCGTGGGTAGAAACTAAGTTGAAAAGCCTAGAAGGAGACACAGCCAGTCTCATTTGCAAACTTTGCTTATTGTAATGGTATTGAGATTTAGCCAGTTAAGTCAGGGAAGAGACAACAGAAATGCTGTAGTTTTACTGATGATGAAGAAGGATCAAAGTAAATGATTGCATTCTGCAGCATCTGTAGTAATCTTTCGTTCCTGTTGATGTTTCTAACCTTAAGCAAACAATAAATGTATTGTATCCTCCATGCCAAACTGCAGTCTTAAGAAAATAATCTATTCTCAGTAAACGTGGCAGAATTAGGGCTGTATTGGAAGTGGAATCAGGATTAGTGGTATTGAAATGTGAGGAATTTAATTCTTTTCCAATCTCCCTGAGGAACATGTTCTCAAATATTAGAAACAGAGCATTAAGGGACTTAGGAAGGACTTAAGTGCTGCAAGTTTGAATTAAAATTAGGGTTGTTCTCTCTCCTGGGGGACAACTAAGCCGTAAAAGGTTTTTAATTTGTGAGTATACTACCTCAAAACACTGCTGACATGCAATTCACACGGTACTGCTGTCAAAAATTTATTTTAATTTAATGACTCCTATATGTCAACTTTATTGCTTGCTCTGTTCTGCTGAAAGGCTTCATGTGCAGACATGAACCAGCTCCATACATCCATTTAACTAGTGATAATTAGTGGAATTATCCTGACAGTGGAGGCATTTTTTCACTATTCTCAAAATCATCTGCCGTAACAGAGCTTGTTTCACTGACAGGAAATATCAGCCGGGACTTTGCTTTCATATGTGTGCATCTGTACCTGCACTATTGCTTTAATTTCTGCTTCCTCTCTGTCCCTTTTGCCCTGCTTTCCTTTCAGTTGTAATAAGATCTTCACTTTCTCCTTGGGTAGCCACCAGGCATGAACAGCACTTCTCAGCTTTTCTTACCCGAGATTCCTGTTTGCCCCTGACTGCAGACAGAAAGGAGGCTGGGCTAACTTATTGCAGTAGAAGGGGTAATCAAAATGCAACCCTTCTTCTTCCCAGTGCCTGCACTTGGTGTCTGGGAGCCCTCCAGAGACTCCTGTAGTACCATGGGAAGCTGCCTGGAAGGCCAAATTCTTGTATGTTCTTAATACATCATGTGTGTGACCTAAAATGGCAGTTCTTGTTAGGTGTGAATCTAAACCTAAAGATCCTGATCTAAAATAGCTGTTTGTCCATGCTGTTCTCTGCTCTCTAATTCTCTTCCTTCCTGTGTCCCAACTATTTACTGGGCTCTGTAGCACTTCAGTAAACTTTCAAATAAAGTTTGTTGTGTTTTTGGATTGTGCTTCTAGAGGAAGTTCAGCAGTCACTTTGAAAAGCATAGTTTGCAGTTTCAGCATCAATACTCACCTTGATAAGACTTTTGGATCTGTGTTTCATCCTTAGAGTGATCTAGATGATGAAGGAAGAAAAAGGGTAAATTATAATACTCTGAGAACTCAGGTATTTCCCCAGACACTGTTTTTTTTCCACTACAGGTAGGCAGTTTGTGCATTGCCTCTTAAGTCTTTCAGACAGGTACAGAACAGGAAACTTTAATTATAGTAAAGAATTGTTCTGTTCAACTTCTTGTCCTTATTGCGTTGTTTCTAGTGAGTTACGTACAACACTGCAGTGGGATATTAGTGACTCCTCAGAAAAAAGCTCATACTTTTCCATGAGCTGCATATACTTAGAGCACCATCTTCCTCTCTGCCATCTGTCAATACACTGTCCATGCCAAAAAAAAAAAAAAAGATAAAGTGGTGTTTCCAGCAAGCCAGAAACCCCAGTAACCAGAGTCTCTTGTCTCATCCTGCTTTTCTGACCACAAAATGTGGCTTTTTGGAGAACATGACCTCTGACACAGCAAGGAGAAATGCTTCACTGGTGAGCAAATGTCTCTGCGGAGATGCCACCTCACAGCTCTTCACTGTGAACAAGATGGGAGTGTTTTGGAAGCTCATGAGGAGAAAAGGAGAAAATTTTGTGCCCAAAAAGAATAGCCTCAGTCCTGGCTTTGCGGTGTAGGAGGAGGGAAGTTTTAAGGCTGGGGAAGGTGTCCTGGTTGTCCTTCCCAGCTGCCTTTTTCCCTGGTGGAAAGGCGGAGGAAGCCCAGGTGTGCTGCGTGCATTTGTGTGTGTGTGCGTGGACGTGCAACACCTACTTCCTCCGGTTTGTATCATGCTGAAAATGTTTTCCTTCCCTTCCCTTGGCCTGCAGTGGCTCCTGCCGACCGTCTCTTCTGTCTTCCCACCGTTATCAGCACTGGCACATGCTGCTTTTCTTCCTTGGTTGGTTCAGATGTGGCTCTACTCTTTGAGCTTTTATCTTCCCCCCTTCCTTGCTGGATGGGAACAGCTGAAGCTATAAAAATCTCCTCTCTGTGAGCAGAAAAGATACTAAATTAAAGAATTTATGATCAAACTCACTTATCAATTATGCCGGAGATATTTGGCTTATATGAACATGATAACAGTCTTGTGGTGAGCTAATGAAAACAATGGAGAGGAAGCATTGTTTTATAGCTATTAGATCGGTCAGTAGCACTGAGGCAATAGCGGTGTGAGTTTATAGTGATTAAGGAAACCTAATCTGGCTGCCACTCCCTTAGCTGAAAAATCCAATGTGGAAAGTTTCACTGACACTTCTGCACTCAGCAAGAAGCTATTCATAATTATTTTGAGAGAAAAGAAAAATACTTTGGCTTTTCTGTTATAAAAAATGTCTCAGGCAGATATGCAATTTGGGTAAAGTAAGTGTTTATCCTTGATTTTAATTCTTTTTTTTTAATGGGTCTCAAATCCTGGGGTGCCTGAATATCAAGCTGTTTAAGACATATTGTAGCATCTTACACTGTGCTGTTGCCATCTGTAGTTGCCCTCTGTTGCCCCCCTCACACCCATGCCGGGGCAGCCGGGGTGGCCGGGCTCCCTCCTGCCGGCATGCAATTGTTGGAGGGGTTTGCTCATTAATCACCAGGGACTTGAAACTGGAAAAGTGTTGGATGTCCTCAACTCCTTTGGAGTCAATGGGAGTTCATGGCATTCGGTTTCTTGAAAAATTAGACTTTCTGGAAGTCAGGGCATGTAAAATGTTTGTGCTTTTACCTCACAAAGCCACAAAGCCTTTCAGAAAAGGGCATGGAGCATACTATAAATGAAGTATTCAGAGGGGAAAACAAAAATTTCCTGACTTATTCTTGGCACCAAATATTTAATCATGACATTTGGTCTAAGAAAATGTACAAACTCTCAACATTGCCAATTTATTTTACCCACAAACCAACAACAGACTGATGATGTGCACACAAAGGTTATTTATTTTGAGCGCAGTCAGGGAATGTGAGTATTCCAAATACTTCCTTATACCTCCCCATGGGATCTGTTTAAGAAGTTGCATAATATTTTTCTGTATTAGAGGATTGTAAGATAGACATGGAAGGTCTCTTCTTTACTTAGATAGACTGGTTGTGTTTTCTCTTTTCTTCTTTGAAGGAAATACAAGCAAAGAACGAACAGTTTGTGAACAGTGTTAAATTTAAAAGCATAACTTCAAAGGCCTTTCTAAGAGTTTATTCTAAAACTATCAGCCAACAGATGACATTCCGAGCAAAATAACTAATTATGTGGGAGGTTAGACAAGCATTGATTTAGTTTTTGATTTCTTGGACTAGTAGATAAGTCTTTAATAGCAAGAAAAAAAATACAGGACTTAAATCTCTGGACTTGAGTCCAGGTAGACCCTTTGCTGAGAACAACTTTATACATAACCTGTAACAATTTTCTTAGAAAATGCGAAAGTCATTTGGATATTTTTATAGCCCTTGGCTGACTTTAAGATGGTCCCCATTAGAGATTGAGAGCAAGGTTAAAGAAGGATAAGGGAGAGCCACAATCAAAGTAGTTTAGTTCTTGCAAGCTTGAGTTAATTTGGAATAGCTCTTACAGAATGTAAGGGTATTTGTCTGGAATATCAGGAACAGTTTGATGGTGATCATGTTACTAGGAAAAGCCAATAGAGCTTAGTGGGCCAAACATCGTTACTTTATATTGTCAACACATGACAAGGTAAGACTCCAAACATATAACTGTAACATTTAACATGCGGAGACGTGGAGATAAAATTCCTTTCTATGTACTAGCACACTGAACCCTTTTTCATTTTGGCAAGAGAGTTAGAAAAAGGGGAGGTTCCTGTGGTTGCTTGTTTTCTGGTTCTTCAGTTCTGGTATAACTTGTGATAATGTTTCTGCTTCGCCTGTTCTGTGCATTTGCTGGTGGCAAGTGATTGTGCCAATTCTAAATTGCTCTGGCTAAGCTGTGCTCTTGGTCCTAGCTTGTGCAACAGGAGAAGATTCCCTCAAATAACACTGACTTTTGGCTGCAAATTTCTAAGAATTCTTAAGACCAAAATGTTACCAGAGATGTACAAGCTGTGACCTAACTTCTGCTTGGGAAAAGCATCTGGACATCTGGTTTTTCTTCATCTGCTATCTAGCACTTATCACTGAACAAAAATTAAAGAAATCCTCAGCTTTCAGTGAAGCTGGATGTTTTTGAAGCAGTAGGCTTGAGTTTGCAGGGTTCTTATAACAGTCTTCGTGAAGTACGTGTCGTGACAGCATAAGTACGTCATGTTTACTTGTAGCACTTATCTTGGATGCCACTACTGAATTTTTGTATCTTGTTATTGAGTTGTCATATGCTGTATTTTTATATTCCTATTGGATATACAGTTCGTGGGTTTAATTTTGTTGGGAGAACCTGCTTTAACATATCCTATGTTTGTCTTTTCTAGGAATAGCATGCTTGGAAGTATTTGGTAGTGTTGATCACCTGTACCCCAGCACGAGAGCTGCAGCTTAATCCTTTCAAACAGTTCTCTAAGAACATGGGTGAAAACGATGATGAAAAATTCAGTCATGCTGGCCAGATATTTGAAAACTTTGTACAAGCATCAACGTGCAAAGGTACTATTCAGGCTTTTAATATTCTCACTCGCCAACTTGAATTGGATCCTTTGGACAATAGAAACTTTTACACCAAACTAAAGTCACGAGTGACCACGTGGAAGGCCAAAGCTTTATGGAACAAGCTTGATAAAAGAGCAAGTCACAAAGAGTATAAACGTGGAAAATCTTGTATGAACACTAAGGTAAGTGGAGAAGTTCAGTTTTGGATTTCACAGGTTAGAGTCTTTTAAGCTTGTTTTTTTCTGCAGAAGCAAGGTTTATACCTCCATGTGCAATGTGTCCATTCATGTAACCCTCCCTTTGTTATACTTTTTCAAACTATCTGATACCAACTGATTTTGACAAATTTTCAATATTTTTGTTCTACAAGTTCTGTGGAAACACACAGCACCTAAGAGTGGTCCTAAAAGCACCCAGCTTTACAATCTACCTCGATCATGGCAGAAAAGTTTTCTGCCCTCTTTAGACGTCAGTGTCAACCAGGCAAAAGATATCGTCTCATAAGGCAGTAGGCTTCATTCATTCCAGGCTCACAAGAATTAGCTTTTATTACACAGGGTTTTGCAAGGTGCAAATCATCGTATATTCGGCAGGCTCCTCTGTTTGCTGCTTGGTGTATGCTGTAAGAGACCAGGGCTGGTCAAATGTGTTTCAACAGCAGTTACTAAACTGTTGTCTGAGAAGTGTTGCTTGGAGGTCTGGGGATCTGTCTTTGTCACCTAGCATTGGCTCTAGTTGCTATACAACAGCAAAACAAAATCCTGCGCTACTTAAGGATTTAAATACTTTCCTGTAACTGCTTTTTCACAAGCACGATGTGGATATTTGCTATGTGGTAGTTACTGAAGGAGATGGTCCGTTTGGTTGTGGAAAGGACAGGAAATTATCTCCTCTTCAGCAGTGCATGTGAGACCACATTTCAATGGTTCTCTCTATCAAAATGTGGTCTAAATCTTGCTGACAAAACTGTACAAAGTACTCTAGTTTATGCCACTTGCTTTATCTACCTATCACAGAATATTTTTAATTGCTTTTTCTCAGAGCAATTCACTTATTTACTTCCAAGTGATAACTATAAGTTGCCCCAAGAAAGGTAAGTTTCAAGAAGCTATTTGACTGTATAGAGGTAGAACAGAGGGGAAGGGCACAATAAGGGGTAACTAGACACCAAACTGTGGAGAACTTTTTAATTAAAACTATCACTGAAGTGTCATTTTATGGACTCAGTAGACAGGCAGTGTTGAAGGTCTCTTCTTGTTTGCATCATTGCGTTGAAACTTCTTGAAAGCACTAGTGAAAAGGACACCTTGTTACTTTCAGTATGTATAGAGTCTTCTCTTTTTATTTATTATTTTTTAATAAGCTCCCAATGATTATAAACTTTTTCTAAGGTACTAAATGTCCTTACTACAGTTTTCTGTGGAAAATGAGGCATGCCATTACAGCTAATTGCACTGTTTTCCTGACAGCCTCTGTTTTTCTCCTTTCCTCTTCCCTTCATTTCCCTTTTTGACCTGTGCTTCCTTCCTCCCTTTTGTTCTTTTGAAAAGGCCTTGAACATATGTCATTGAGCATCTTTGTGATGAAAACAGGCAGGAAAGGGAAGGAATGAGAAAGTGTCTGATGATTAACAAATTACAGGAGATATTCCACATACATCTCACCTACACATACAGCCCCAGGTCCAAATTTCCATGGGTAGTTTGAGGAGTATTTGCAACTCAAAAAAAAAGCAGACTTATGTGAAATATCAAAATGAAGCCCTTCTCTCTCAAGGGTGACATTACAAAGCCAAGGTCTTGTTCTGCAAAGTCCTTAAGCAAAGGGATTAATTTTTATATATGATGAGGAGACTCATGGCAATCCGGTGGTACATAAAATACAGCCTGTGTAAAGCTTTACAAGGTTGCCAAGCATGAGGCTAATCAACACCTTCTGTGGTGTTGAAAGTATGGTATTACTGCTCTTTGAGAGTAAAGATTTATTTTTAGTGGCATGGTGTAAGCATTTGCAGAAATTAATGGACATGTCTATGATGCACATATGATCAAATTGCAAGTGAATATAGAATGTCTGTATATGAACACTGTGCATGTAGATGCTCTGTGAAGTACTTGTAGATGTTCACTCTGAGCCTGGACCATGCCCAGACCTGCACTTTGCTGTGTCATCACTGATTTAATGAGAGAAACATGAATCTTCAGATGGCTCCAAATGAAAGCAGCAACCGCAGTCTGTGGGCTCCGTGAGGATATCTAGCGAACATTCCTCACACGTGAATCACAGTCTGCTGTGAAAGCCTATCTGTGCAACATGAATGAGAGGAGACGTGTTTTGAGAAGACTGCAGGCTCCCTGATCATTGCCGTGTGCACTGACAGCCCCACTTACAGATAAGGAATTCTCTGAAATGCTGGCAGTCCAGCCAAAATGCCATTGCGGAGAGATTAGGCTACAATATACATACCATGATTTCCCTTTGGTGCAGATGGTGATTTTAAGTTTCTCCCCTTCTTACATGTTACGACAGCTACCATTTTTAGTAGTGAAGCAGGCAAGCAGGAGTTGGCAGGCTAAATCCTGGCAGCGGTGCCCAACGCTCACCTCTGTGGAGTTGCCTGGGGACTGGTTGAAGTAGATCAGCCCGGAGTAAAAATTGTACTTGTTAAAGCAGGATCACAAAATGAGCTAAGTGCGTTTTTGCAATTGCAGTTCTGTAAACAGAGCCAAGGTTGCTAGTAGGCATCATTTAAAAAAAATACATGACTTGAAGGCTTTATATGAGATTGCGGCCATGAGCTCTGTTGCTGAGTCTGCAGCTCAACAGTTCTTCTCAGATACAGCTTTACAATCCGTCTGGCTACTTGCAATCTTCCCAATCTTTGAAGGAGATAAAGGAGATAAAATGCAATTGGTATCTAAACAACTCGTGGTCCTTTACAATCCTACAAACCGAGAACTCAAGGTTTACAAACCGCCTCACCCAAGAACTGTTGATTTTTTTTGCACAGTATTTAGGAACTGAATCCTGTACTTGGTGATTTTTGTGCATATAAACTCTTCAGCCACACTTAAGTTAGTCTTACAATAGACACAAGTTTTATACATACAGGATGTTCTACTCCAACTAAATAACAATAATCCTGTGTCTTAACTACTCTTGAAGAACATTGCCAAATATGGCTCTCAGAGTTTTTACAATGATATGATTTTAAGCTGGATGAATAAAACCAGTTGAACTATTTTCAAGCAGTTCAAACCCACAGCTATTTCAGAGTGGCCTTACTGTGGTCTTTATTTTCCCTTTAATTCTTTGTAGAAGAAGAAAAATCCAAAAAACAAGTACTGCAAAAAGACATGCCCAAAATGGGGGCAGAAGCAACCTTTTTTTGAAACTGTAGGAGTCCATCTGTATGTATGTTAAATCGGTATCAAACATGTACTTCCTTCCATCACAAACTTGTAAAATGGGAATGAGTGCTGTTCAGAACAGCTGTTCTGGAGCTGGCATTTGTGCAGTTCGCAGTATTAGAGAGAAACGGAAGTCTGTCCTAAGTAGCCAAAACCCTAGAGATCATACTGTGATTTTTTGCAAATATGTCTAGAAGAAATGGACAACTTTATTATCCTGGCAAAGTGTGTCTCTCATTTTCATCAACGCAGAGCNCACATATAGATGAGGCTCCTGCTGATGTTATGTGTTATGTATATGGATCAGAGGGCAGGACCTGGCTCATGCTGAGCACCTGAAATTCTGGCTCTCCCATGACTGTAGATTAATGCTTGAGGACAGCAGAGATTGCTGTACACGAAAACATCCCTGATTTACTCTGAAGGGAGGTGTTGATTCTCTAAAGCATGCAAATGCGGTGTTGTTTTTCCCTCAAACATGTGTGCTGTTTTTTCAAAACACATGCTGACACTTGGGAACTAAGGAAACTTGTTTAAAGTGCTAATGGGTAATTATCAGCTGCCTTGGTAGACTGGCATTTCTCTGGATGTCCCGAGTTTCCGATGATGGTGTCGTGCACTGCGGGGAGTGTGCATTGGCAGTGGCAATTTCCTGTGCAAGGCTTTGGTCTTCTGAGCATTGTCTCTGTTGTAGACCCCACCTTGGGCACGGTTCCTGGGCAGAAGACTTGTATAGTCTGCGCTGTGGTTTCAAGGCCTGACTGGACAGCACTAGCATAAAGCAAGTAAATAAAACTGAGCTCAGAAGTTTTGAATATTGTATTTATAAATACACACAAATGCGCATTTGTAGGTGTATCTGTATATATATGTCATAGAATCCTAGAACGGTTTGGATTGGAAGGGACCTTAAAAATGATCTAGTTCCAGCTCCCCTGTCTGTATGTCATATAGATCCCTGTAAAACAAATGGAAAGATCCTGAACTTGGCCTGCTGGTCTCTCTAGCTTTCCTCATTCCTGGACTTGGCCTTTCAAAGCTTGTTTTGTAATAGATCAAGTTATGTTCCAAAAACTCCTGTTGGGTAACTTCTTGCAAGAGAATGACTCTTCTTTAAAAAATTATTTATGACCACATTTCCAGGGCTTGTGTAAAGACATGGTGGCTCTTTTCAGGAGCGTCGTATGCTGTCAGTCCTACCCAGACTGAGTGGCATTAGCGTCTCTGCTGTAGGGAAGGCTCCAGGGGCTCCTCTGGTGGGGTGCTGCTTTAGCTGAGGCAGCACTGCAGAGAGCGTGTGGCTTGAGGGGGGACGGGCTTGGAGGGGAGTTGGGGGCCAGGGCGTGAGTCAGCTGTGGAGGAGCCCTGGGTCAGAAATGGGGATGGAGGCTGGAGGTTTTGTGCCTGACTCACTCTGGTGCTGAGCCTCGTCTCCCTGTACTAACCACATTGGTGTACCCACAGATGATAAAACAGAATGGTCTTTATCTGCCAAACCCCTTCCGTTCCTTTTCATATTGTTTCCATTTCCAAAGATGGTCAAATGAATGCTGTGGGAGTTAATAAATCCTGCTGTGCCTGGTGCTGTCCTTCCCACAGAGTTGAGAAAGGGAGAGGTACTCCCGGGCCGTGCTGGGTGCTGCCACGTTACGTAGCTGTAGGGCAATCAGCAGGATGAGGAGTGGACACCAGGTCTCTCTCCTTATTAGGTAGAAACTGATTATTCCTGGTAGTCCTTGGTTGTTTACAAACATCCTAATCTGCAGTCTTGCCCCTGATAGTAAATGAGTCAAGTTGGCTTCTAGATGTCTTCCTCTCCCCTCTTTCCACCTTCCTCTGTAGCACTAAACAAATACTTATCGTTTAATTAAGCAAATCATCCAGCATGTATCAACCTGCTGTTGTGGCTAAATTTCCTCCTGAAGCGCTGGCATTTGTTGATCCTTCAAGGCAACTCGGATTTTCAGCCAGGTTTCTCCTGGGCTGCATGTACTGGTACAGAAGCCAGTGAGTTTGTGTGTTAAATTGTCATGATTGATTGTGTCCCTTGAGACAAATATTTTTTGGAAGAGAGTAATTGGATTATAAGATGAAAAACAGGAATGCTAGTTGTGCTCTGTCTGGAAAATATCCTTATTATAATGAAAACTTTAACCTGTTTATTCTATCATGAGTGAATGTGGCAATAGCACATCCCTTTTGCTGGACGTACTAATCTCTTCCAAATAATAACAGGGAGATTTCCAAACCTGATAAACAAGATTTATAATGAACACACCAAACTTATCTTAGATATATTCGATAGCATTGCTAACTCTCTTATTATGATGAAAATGCATTCCTGTGAAGGTCATAAAACTTAAAACTAGGAGTTGAGTACCATATTTATAGGCACTTCAGTGAATGAAAGTTTGTGCCTTTTCACACAAAGACATTCAACTGCTTTTTCTTTTTTCTTTTTCCTTTTTTTTTTGTTTTTTAATCAAAACACATAGTGCTTGGACAGCAGAATCTAGAAGCTATTGAGGTGTTGGGGGTGTTAAGGGCCACCATGTGTGTACTGACTTTTTAAGTGGCACCTAGGTGTGTTTGCACTTGAAAGACAAGCTGTTCACTTTGGTATCTACGCTGCTTTGCTTTTGCCTTTTAGGACAGGGCACCTAAAGCCTTCTAGTGGATTTCCACTGTAAATCTATTTTTAAGAATTTTGATAAGTAAATTTTACTGAGTTATTTCAAAGTAGTAGAAGATATGACACTAGTAGGAATGAGTAGTAAAGAAGATTTGTTTGAGATGAAGGAAAAGCAACAAGTCACCTATGAAGGTGCAGTGAAACCACGGTTGCTGAACGTTGCCTATGCATTCGTTTCTCTAAGGGTTTTTAAAGAGGGGATGAGGAGAAGCTCGGGCGATGACAGGACACGCAGCAGACAGAATTCTTTGAAAACAAAACAAAGCATTTGACTCTTTGAGCTGTGTTTTAAACTGAGATTGGGCCAAATTACGTCAGCAAAAGCAAATGTTTGGCATATGATTTGGTAATGAAATCACTTTATTTTTATTACTCTACAGACATTTCCACAAACACACAATTTTTCAGATTTATCAGTCACAAAAAGCAAGGAAGCCTGGCCAAAGTAACATAATCAGACAGCCTACATCAGACTTTTTCAGGCATTTGGGAATTTTAATATTTTTGGCTTGCAAGATAACAGTAGCTTTACATCTGTACTTCAATAGCACCGCGCTGTTCCTCTGTCCCTTGCTTAATGGCTTTGCAAGTAATGGGCAGAAGGGAACTGTCCCACCCTGACCTGGTTTCCTAGATATTTCATAAAGATTCCCACAGGGAGCCACACTCAGTTACTTTCACACAAAACACGACTATTGTCACCACAAGTGGCTTAATTAAGTTTGAATGCAACAAAAGGTTATGACAGGGTGTGTTGCTGTAACCGTGGCTTTGTACTCTTGGGTTTGCCTGTGGAAGAGCCGGGCTGGGTGTCCATCCCGCAGGCAGGGCGGCGTGCACGGGGCGAGGGGTGCTCTTGCCTGGCCCCCCGCACAGCCCCTGCCCACGCTGTGCTCTGGTCAGGCCTTTCTGCTGCCTTGGGAGAGGTGCCCAGGGGGCCAGATGGGGTTGTTAAGGGTTTGTTGTTAGCTACGTTTCCAGCTTCGCTCTGGTAATGTTTGTGTACTGATAAGTGAGGAAATACATAACTTTTGGTACCAAGAAGTGATTAAATACTTGGCTGCTAAAAACCAGATTTCAGACAATAAGGCAATTTCCTGTCTCCTACAGTTCAGGTCCTTCCCGAGGTTCCCATGGCGGTGCTGAGAACGGGGTTTTGGGGATGTGGCTGTGCTCTATTCTCTTTCTGCTGACAAGTCTAATTCTACATTATTTTCTGTTTCAGGCATTTGTGCCGATTGCAATTAGTACACTTTTGGTAGAATGTAAAATACCACAGTTCTAAGAGATACTGTAGAAGAAGTGAAAATGTAAAATATTTTAGTAGGAGCTGATTGTCTTAAGCAAATAACAATTTCTATTTGTATTCTCTCTCTGAAAAGCCGTAACAGTGATGGAGCTGTGGCTAAAAAAAGAGTTTAACTGGGGTCTGTTGTCGTGACAAAGTAGAAATTCTCCTTTACTGCCCTTGAAATTGGGTTACTTTTTCTGCTACGGTGTTTAAAGGTGGATTATTTTGTGTCAGTCAGTTCTCAAAATTCCCACATTTCCTGACATGTCTACATTTACACTCAAAATCTGTTTGTGTCTGCAAATGGTCAGGTTTCTGCAAACTAAGGCAGATACTTGTTTGCCATTTCAGGTCTCTAGGTTGTGAGGAAAAGTGCTTATTGAAAAATAATCTGAGTTTATGGGACATTATTATAGTTTTCTAATTTTTCAGTCTTTCAGCCTTTTCCTCAGGTCTGGAATGTTTGGGTGAATTTAAGCTGTATTTTCAACAGACTTGGCAGAGCATGTGTTGGGGGGAGAACCATACATTTCTGTGGTGAAAAAGCCTTTGCAACTGAGAGCTGTTGTTTTGGCAGCTGGTCACATTTTGCCTCGAATCTTCCTGACGTGTGAGAGTCTGGCAGGTACTCAGATGGACTTTGGTTTTGTTCTGGGTCCTGTGTGATGGCAGAGAGAAGGACAGGCATTGTATCATTTCCGCTAGTGTAAGAGCTGTATTTCACATCTGCAGATGTTTGAAATGAGAAATACATAGGAGCTGTGGGCCTGCTACACTATATATACTGGGAGACGAGGCTTCAGGGATGAAGTGGATGATGGTGACATCTTGCACTGATTGTGAGCGCTACAGCCAGACACAGGTATCTTCCACCTTTGTGAAGCAGTTGGCCCAGCGTGTCGGAGAGAAGCAGAAGTTG
The DNA here is from genome assembly GCA_013400615.1 of Syrrhaptes paradoxus. Taxonomy (NCBI): domain Eukaryota; kingdom Metazoa; phylum Chordata; class Aves; order Pterocliformes; family Pteroclidae; genus Syrrhaptes; species Syrrhaptes paradoxus. The sequence continues at coordinate 108,103 of VZTO01018067.1, read as the reverse complement.
CAACTGACTTGACCCTGGTAGAGCCCTTGCTTTAATGAGCACTTGTGAATATGGTTTGTATTACATTATGTCACACAGGCAGCTAAAGAACTGTACTTACAGTGGTGCTAGCAATAGTGTGCTGCCAGACTGGGGAAATGCATTAAGTGGGATTTCAGTGATTCCTGTTGTAGATTGGTATTTGTCATTCTTAGTGAAAACCAGGGTGCTGGATTTAGGAGGTGCAGATGTAACCAAACTGGAATGAGCTGCAAGTGCTTTGAAATGCAGGATTAGAATTTTAAAAAAATCTTGACAAGTTGAATAAATGGTCTGATATCAAGAGGATAAAATTTCTAGAAGCTACTAGAAAATTATGACCCTTCTAACAAAGAAGTGTAACACCCAGAGAAAATTTGGAATATGCTGCAGAAAATGATCTAGTGCTTATAATGGACCACATGCCAAGCCTGAGTCCGTAGGGTGCAGTGCTGACCCGAGGGGAGCTGATTCTGGGAGCCTGTCCGAGGTGGCCTGCAGTGTGTCAGGGATTGGGGTGGTTTCCTTCCCACCTAGTTGGTGCAGGTGAAAACACGGCTGAAATATCTTCCCCAGTTTGAAGAGACAGATAAACTAGAGCAAGTCCAGAGCAGGGGAGCAAGAATGGTCCGAGCTTTAGACAACATGACCTGTGGGAGAGGCTTAAACACCTTCACCTAATCTATGTTAGAAAGACCCAAAAAGGAGCACTACGTAGTTACTTGGAGCACAACTGGAGCTGTTATTCATTTCACCTTCCCTCTCTAATAGTCTGGCTAATGCTGCTAGATCAAATTCTGTTTAGTTTTTCAGTTTGGATTTTGCCTTGGACATTGCTCCTGTTTCAGCCCTGAAAAACAGGCTGTGTTTCCCAAGATCGTGCCTGTTTCTGCTTAACAAACCGACCAAGAGATACTGCCATGCTTGTCTTACATCACTCTCTGGATTTGTTCATTTGACTAAGATGCTAACTTAGAAAGAACCATGTGGTTATACCCTGCTTTGCATTAGTCTGGTGTTCCTTGCTTCCACCGCTCCTTTGAATGAGTTACAAGAGCAGCTTTAGAAGGACGTGCACAACAGCAAATGCTCCTCTCTGTGGCTGGTGTCCACCTCCCTGTCTTCCCTGTACTCTCTCATTCTCGTTGGATTTACAATTCAGATAAAACAACTGCCCCAGGGTAAATGGCAGCTGAGATCAGAAAACATTGCAAGGGATGGTGGCGAGCTTCCTGCCAAGGGCTACACACCCAGATCACTAATAACAAGTTATGCTCATCAGCAAGTGCTCAGTGGAAGGCAAAGGCATTTCTCTCTTTTTTTTTCTTTTTTTCTTGTTTGTTTAGTTTTTAGCAAGGTAGGAAGTAATGGCACATGGTAGGAAGGCTTTCCAGAGAGGTGAGGGCTGCTGTGGCTGGCAGGGATGCTGGCTGCCGGCCGGGCTGGCCGCGGGGCTGTGAGGCCTGGGCTGTGTCTCCTGCTTGGCTGTAGGCATCCAGGGTAGGAAAGTTCACTGCTTGTGAGCCCTGATACAGCCCTGATAGTGGCGGAACAAGCACAGCCGGTGCTGTTCAGGCAGGTGCCTCCATCCGAATTTCACCGTGGCTGGAATGTGAAAGCAGCGTCATTAATGCATGGCCGTGGAAATAAACACTGGGCTTCTGTCTGTGTTTATCTCCTGTTGTGTCGGATGTGGTGTAGAAGAGGCTATTACACCTCGTGATGTGCAATTTGCTGCCAAATTTTATGTTTTCAGCTCTCTGCCCCTCTCTTTGAAGCATGCTCCTTTTCATAATTTTGCACATTTTTTAATACTTTTATTTTTCAAATCTCTTTCCTACAGTAATAAGGGCTGTTATGTACCACCTTTGTTTTCAGCCAAAAAGGTTTTGGAAATAGGAACTAGAGGTGCTGAAATCTAACTTTTGCTGTGTGATATGCTGCCAGCAGCCTGGTTTGTAGGTTCTGTATGAGTGCTTTTAACTTTCCCTGCTATTAGAAACCTTCCTAAAAATGCTAAAGGTACATTGTTTTAGTTCTAGTTGTTTGACCTGTTCAAGTCCATCTTGTTTGTTGACACTATGAGATGCCATATTGCTAAGAGGTACTGGTCAGTCAGTTCCCAGTGTTTTCAAATTGTAAAAAATAAAAGCATTGTCTGCCTATGGTAAACTGGTATGTGCAAGTGACCAGTTAAACAAACAGGGAAAAAAAGTCAGGTTATCACTCTTTGGAGCTGTATTTGGCTTCACTAGTTAAGTAGCTGTGAATTCTAGCACTGGAAAGTGAAGTGGGTTTGAAGATTGAGTGAAGAAAACAGACCCCAGGAGCCCAGAATTGCTGCCCACCTGTACAGCATTGCATTTTGAGCTCTGATATAGCTGCCATACACTACTGTACAGTCAGGCTGCTTAGGAAAGTTAGAAGTGATGGCATTAAATGATTTAGCTCTTTAAAAAAAAATAATTCAAAAATCAGTATTCTGATTCAGACCTGATAGCTAGTTCTGTATGAGCTCACATACCCACTACGGGCTTCTAAAAGCCAAGTCTTAGCTGGGTGTTCATTAATAACTCACCTAATATAAAAAATGTATTCTAGAACATATTTAAAAATAATATTCTGTGAAATGACCTTGAAATACCTTGATTCACCCCTTACTTTAAAAAGCCAGTTTCTAAGTGGAAGCTTAGTTGATTTATTAGATCAGTTAAAAATTTTAGGTTTGGTGTAGTATTTCATCTCTGTAGGAAGACCAGGCCGTAGCAATAGGACTTTTTTTTAAAGCATATTAACAACTTCCTCCTGTAGCAAAGCCATGGTTGTTGACCAACTTGCGTACATGCTTTGGATGCTGTAAAGCATGACAAATCCCTTCCTCCAGGTCTGTAGACAAGTCATCTACTGACTGACCTGAAGCTATGTGGAGGATTAATTATTTTCTTGCAATCGCAATCTCACTAGTGTCGCTACTCACAAGGCTCCTAAGACTCAAGGCTTGGTCTCTGCTTAGTCTCGGCTGTGCTCGTAGGTGAGGCTCTTGGTGCCTTTGTTTTTTCATCTCTGTTTGTCAGTTCTCTGTTTCTGGATACATTGTTTTGTTTCATGGTTTTGTTTTGGTTTTTTCGCTAAGTTTTTGAGGATAGCCTTAAAGCATTATCTCAGTGTGACAGGCATAAGCCTACGAAAAAACAGGCGAGGTGCTTAAATGCTGCCAACCATATTAATGACTGGGGTATCAGGCAACATTCCTTCTGCAAGGTTTATCTTGTTTTCATTTTGATTGTTTAAGCAGCTGGCCAAAAAAAAGGAAAGAAAGCAATCTCCTTTGGGTTTTGAGTGTGTTCATTTTTTGTTTCCCCTTGTTTTGGTTATAATAAAAGACAGGTAAGAAAACAGCAAATAGGCTCTTAATTCCAAAGGATGTTAGAGGGTTTATTTTATGCTTTAGTTGAGGAGAGTTTTGGATTAAAGCACTTTCCTGATTTCTGGTGGATAATCTGTTTATTATAAATAGTATAACATTTCTTGTCAAATGATGTGCAGGTTTTCTTCAGATAACTGTTGTGCAGGGGAACTGAAAGTTTCTAGAGATACTTTTCTGTCTTATGTCTACCAATTGCAACTTAAATACTTTTGTAAACTGTTATAAAAGCTCTGAGATAAAATCAATTTATTCAAATATGACCAGTGCCACCTGAGAGGACTCTCCAAAAAAGCTCCACATAACAAAGTGCTGACAGCTTTGGTGCATCAACGAAGGAACTCTTGACCTTCTAGGACACTGAATGCACGCAGCCTTTCTTTAATGTGTTGCATAGCAGACTATAAATTTCAGATGTCTTTCATACCATTGTTTTAATTTCAAACTATGGAAAGATTTTTATGTGCAAATCTAATATTAGTACATACATGCGAGAGACAGAGGTTGGATGGACAACTGTGTCCAGATTCATCCAGGAAAAATGAAAGCACGTGGTTTTTTCCATGCAGAAGCTTATCTTCCAAAAAAGAGAGAAAAATCCCAGTAAAGATGAGCCAAATGAATGCAATAAATGTACTAATGTTTCACTTCTGGCATTTTGACCCAATAAAACAGGAGGGCAATAAAGATAGATCCTCTGATCCCTGGATTGTGCCACGTCCAGCTGCGAGTGCAGCAACTGCAGGGCACAGCGCTGGGGAAAAAGCTCTGGCCAAAATCAGCCTGGATTAGGTGGCCTGAAACCCATGCTACAGTTCTTTACGAAGAAAAACAGCGATGTCTCAATTTTTGCCTGTTGCTGATACGGATGCTTTTGGAAGGAGATGATAAAACTGCATATTTCTGAGGTGCTCAGCTGGGGGTTGCAAAGGGTAAAATACTGGTGAGACTGAAAGCAGAAATGGACTCATGTTGTGTTTCCTGTGCTGGGACAGGGTTTTGTTGCTGCGGTTGGTGGCAATTAGGTGTGTACGAGCCTTGCTGTTCCCAGCTGCCTTTGAACTTCCCCAACAGTGGTATTTGTGTGGTGTTCACTTTCCAAAAATGTCTGTTCAGCAAGATCCAGCTAGTCTTAATAATATTTTAAGGTAGATTTTGGAACTAAATGTAGTGCATTTAAGTATTGTCCATGTAACGCTTTGGAGAGTTACGACCTCTTATTAAGATACATCTAACTGAACATAATTTTTGTCAAATGAAACACTTTTAACCTTAGTAATTTATGAGGAGCTCATAAAACATGATATAATAAAGGAAAATATGCTTTAAAATTAATTTTTGTACAGTGAGATTGATTAGCTTCTATACCTTCTCCTCCCCCTTCCTTTGATGAAAGAATTAATTTTTTTCTTTTAATATTTGCATGTAGTATAGCTCTGTAATCCATAGAAATTTTGAGTGTATGCTTCAGTATCTGGCCTCTTTCTGAAAATGAAGAAAAGAATTAATGGTTTAGGTCAGCACTGTCCCATTTTTATGTATTTATGTAGTCGAATGGACACCTCCCAAGTCACTGTCATATTTAGCTACAGTTATCATCACTGTTCCTGACAGTGTCATGTCCTATTGCCTTTTAGTAAGACCAGTTGTATAGGTATGACAAAACATGTCATGCCTACTGTGAGCTTAACCTTTTATTCTTTTCTTTCTTTTTTTTTTAATAAAGCTTTAGCTCTTTACATTTTTAACATTGTCTGAAGTGGCATATAGAATTTTATTTTTCAGTGACTTCCATTATAATGTTTCAAACTTTAAAAGCTATATTGGCTTTTCAGTGGGTTCAGGGTACATTTGACAGCACTGTTGTATCCAGGGGCTGTCAATGAATTTATGTGATAAAATCTGAGATGAACTGTAAGTCAGTAAGTCAGGAATGTCCTACTGAGCAGTCCTATTTTTGCCAGAAGCATTTTCCTGTCTAGTAAAGGGGATGAAGTGAAAAGCATTGTGGCGGGGAGAGCTTCCCTCTGCAGCTTCTGGTAGCCGTCTGCCTTAGCTGCTTATGCAGCTGTTTCTCTTTGGAACCTTTCCAGGGAAACAGTCATTGCTGATCCAGAAAATGTGTTGTTTCATTACATTTCATGCCTATCTCGTGTTGCATCATATTTAGCTCTATCGTGAATAAACACTCAAATCCATGTAGGATATAATCCTGTGGAGTCAGTCAAAGTGATCCTTGGAGCATCCCTGTCGCTTTGGATGCTGTACAAAGACCAGGGCTGGTGTGAAGTCCCAGATCTGGTGACTGTGGAAGTGAACACCTGAGGCCCAGAGCAAATGATGGAAGAGAGTTTTCCATGGAAAGGCAAAGCATTCTGTCCCTCTGCGTCCTGCAGGATGCCTGGGTGTCGGCAAAGCCTCCTGTCGCTGTGTGGGGGGACCCACAGCCGCTGGAGGCACCCGCAGCACCAGGCAGTGGCTTTGCGGTGCATGGGGAAAGCCACCCCTTGGTGCCTGTTTCTAGCAGCATGATCCATTCCTGTAGATTTTGTTCCTATTGGCGATTTGGTAAATATGATGTATAAGCTATCTGAAGTTAAATAACTTAGGCAGATGGTTTTTGATATTTTTTCATTAGTGTATGTGTGTGTTTCCACTGAAGAGTAGAAGTGGTGCTTCTGACTTGGCATGCCGTAGGGGGTCTCTGTGTCCTTCCAGTGCCTGGTGAGCTGGAGTCTAAAATGAATCTCCACTTTTTCATGTCCAAAACAGCTGAAAGGCAGAAATGAGAAAATCTTGAATTTCTAGACTGATTATAGCTTCTGTCTTCATCCCCAGAACATACAGGGAGTGGATCATAATTGAACACGCTTTTATTTCCCAACGAATTTAGTGGTTGGGTACCTTGGCAGGAGAGGGGTGAGGGATTTGGAGCTGGGCGGTAGCAGTGTAATGCATTGAGCTATAGCGGGATTTGTCTGTTCTTAACTGTGCAGAGAGATGCTGTTTGGTTGCATCCCCCACCCACGTGCTACTACCAACTGGTCGCTTCCTTGACTGTGAGCATGTAAATGCCAAGAGCTGCTTTTATACATTTTTCAGGGTAAATGAATTCTTCCTTTCAGTTACTAAAGTGGGTGAGATTTTTGTGATCAGGTCATTGTGGAGTGTCTACTTTGGTTTTTGTTAAATATAGTGCTTGTATTCTTGCTCTCTCCCTCCTTTCCCTCAAATCTCCGTTGTTTCTGTAAGCTTACTTTACTGTGTGAAAACCAAAGGAGGCGTTCTGCAAATTCTCAGCTGTTGAACCGCACATGGTTTTTCCAGAATGGGATATAGGTGCCTGGATTCACAGGCTGCAGATCTAATAGTGGGGGTGGGAGGGGTTGCAAGAGGCCTCTGCTTCGCATCCCTCTCTCACTTTCCTCCCCTGCTATTTTATAAGTTCTATATTTGTACGTTATATACAGGAGATCATACTGAAAACCTGTGCCTGGCACAAAAGTCACTCTGCTTTTGGAGAGGTTACTTGTGCTGCCATTTAGCTCAGCACTGAGTGCTTTATTCAGTGTAGAAACATTTTCTGGAGATTTTCAAGGCACTGCCATTCTTAAATATACTAATAGAGAGAAAGTAGCATCTCTTATAGTCTGATTGACCTTGGAGTAGAATCGAGCTTATGAGACTTACCAAATGCTGTGTGTGTTTATATTATTACAAGTGAAACTTTCTGTTATCTTTTAATTGTACTGGAAAAAAAATAGATGAAGTTTCTTCTCTATTTCCATCTGAAGATAAATAATGTGGTGAGTAGTGTGCTTGGTTATAGTGTGGGACAAGATTTCTACAGAAACAAATAATGACGTCTTAGGGAAAAGTACAGTACTTTTTAACAGTATTGTAGAGACAGTATTTATGCAGCAGCTTAAGTAGTCAGCTTTTATAAAAAATGCATGGGCTTATTAGTGGTTTATTTTGGAGTACAAAAATTTCTATGCTTCTCATAATATTTATAATTTTAAACTGAAATAGTCCTAAGTTTGTCACTACGCATCTGTTATTGGCCTGTAAACTTGCACTAGTCCTCTTCAATGGGAATTTTATAACTGGTATTCTAAAAATACTCTCACAGATGTTTAACTCAAACCTGCACGTCACCTTACTTATGATAAGTTATATCACAACTGTAAAATAAACCCATTTTTCACAGTGTCTCTAGGCAGTTAGGAAGATATTTTGTCAATGGTAACAGGAGGAGGGGAGAGGGCAGAATCCTCCTTAAAACTTGAATGTATGTTGCTGTAGAGCATCAGGAGGATCTAAGTGTTTTCTGTGTGGGCTTTATTACTTGGCACGATCCACTATGACTAAATCTCAAAAGACTGCTTTTTTTTTTTTTTAGAAGTTGCATTTATTTATATATAATACAGTTTGTTAGCCAAAAAAACAACCCCACCTTATCGAACCATGTATGGCCTTTATTTGTAAAATGTTTCTAACTGCTTGCTAAACATTACTGGAAAACTGCGTGGCTGCGAAGGCAGTCACTTGTCAGAGCTCAGAGTTCCCATGTTAATCACAAGCAGCATGTGCAGAAAAGAGCTGACCCAGGCTCCACCAGTGATCCTCTCCAGTCAGGATAACATCTGCACTCCATTTTCTTCCTTTATATAATTACATCTCTTGATGCTTTCCTAGTATTTAACATGGAGTGAGGAGTGTTCTTGTGAAATTATGAATTAAACATGTTCTTTTAGGAGGAAGAAAGCCAAGTGGCTAATGCAACAACCTAATTTAATGTATATAATATCCCTAGTTGACAAAACACTTGCCTAAAGCACAGCAAAAGCACCTCACAGGAGCTCTTCTTTCAGTGGGAATTTATTTGAATTATTTGTGCAATTTTAAAAATACTTTTTGCACTTTTATGATTGGGTTAGAGAAAATAGTGGACAAAAGTCAGCACCAGATAATTTTTGCTTAAGTTCTTAAATTTGAAAACAAATGACGAACAAACCAAAATAAATAAATGACCCTATTTTATGAAATTGAAATGTAATGGGAACCAGACTCGTACCCAGCGAGCCTCCAGATACAGTCTGTGCTTGCTTTGAAACTGTAATCGCTGTCTGGCTCTGTGTGCGGGACGCACAGGAGCATGTCTGGCGCGTGAGATAATGGGTTTGGATTTGCAAGGCAGCCCAGCTCGGCCCTGCGGCCACAGCTCTCCCTCCGCCCAGGCCCACCTTGTCCTCCCGGCCTCAGCTCGGTGCTTGGGCTGGTGGCAGAGATGTTGGGAAGTCTCAGGGGTGGGTTTTGGGGGTTTGGTGGGGAGGGGTGGGTTTTGGGGGGAGATGTGGAACAGGAATGTTGTCCAGCTATAAGACTCTTTTAATCAGTTCTTAGTAATCAGTCAGGAGCATGTAGACATTAGCTATGTTTGGGTTTTAATTAGTTTGCTGTCTGGAAATCCTTTGCTTGTTAGTCTGTGAAAACTTACAGCTGTCAACTAAAATTTGGGGCAAGAATTCTCTGTAATCATTTCTGAAGCAGTTCTTACGAGGATGCCCAAGCCTAGATTTAAGCTCCTAAAATATGATTGTCCTGAAGGTGAGGATGCTGACCGTTGGGTGAGATGGAATAGGACGGGCAGGTTCCCCGGCTCTGGTGAAGCAGGACCAGTCTGCTGCCTTTTCTTGACGAGCCCTGCTTTGCAGCAGCAGTGAACGGGGCTGTTCTATTCAGAATACTCCCTCACTTGAAAGGGAGAGTAACTGATACTGTAAGACTACTGGCTTATCATAGATTTGTCTAACAAGTCTAGCAAATGCACACCAATTTTCTCTTTAAAGCAAAAAAACCTCCACCAAGAGCACTTATTTCCTTTCCCCTCCTTTCTATGTAGCTGCAATCCTTTTCACTGCAAGCACTTCTGAAACACTAAACGTGAGTTAGAAATATAAAAGCAGATGCTCAGAAGTGTTTGGCTTTTTGCTGTTTCTTCTGTTAGATGTTTTTATCAGGTGCTTTTATGTCTGCATGAATCACAGTTTATCTTCTTTAAAAATTGACTGAACAAGCCATGCAAACAAAATTTGAAGGTTTATTCATTTAAATAGATCACTTAAGTATACTCTCAGTAGTATAAGTCCAGTTGAATATCAAGCCATATCAATAGAGTAAGTTAGAAACTCTGTGGAAGTCAACACAAAACCCCGTGTAAGACTCCTTCTTTTCCCTGCTAGTGTTTAATTATTGGAGGTGGCCCATGTGGCTTGCGGACTGCCATAGAACTTGCCTTCCTGGGAGCCAAAGTCGTCGTTGTGGAGAAGCGGGACACTTTTTCAAGAAACAATGTGTTGCATCTCTGGCCATTTACAATCCATGACCTCCGGGGACTGGGAGCAAAGAAATTTTATGGAAAATTCTGTGCAGGATCTATTGATCATATCAGTAAGTATCTGAGGGTATGGTCACTGTTCAGATAAGAGGTGTACCGAGGTCAGAAGACGAATGGAGACTTTCTTGATTTGGCAGAAAGCTCATCTGCCTTAAACATGCGTGAGTGTAGGCACGCACACACAGAGAGGGAAAAAAGGGTCTCATTTAAGCAAAATGGCAATTGAACAAATGACAGTCTTATGGAGCTGCTTTTTGTTAGTCTGGATTTGTTAAACAAGAGGGTTTTATTACGAAGTATGAAGAATATTTATATTAATTCCAGTATGTTGAAGGTAGACACAACCCCTAATTTAATGAGAAAATATGCAAAGGTGGGATATATTATGGGGAAATACGCTCTAAAATTTCCTGTCCCAAAATGGTCAACATATTGGTTAACAGATCCTTTAAATATCGTTAAGAAGGAAAGCTCTAAAGAAAATATTCTAAGAAACTCAGTGAAATAAGTTTGAACTGCAAGATCCTGTGGTGGTTACAGCATCTGCATTTGTTGCAGTCTGGGAAATAATAACGCTGCATGCTTGTTTTAACAATGAGTATCAGTTGGGTGGCATGCTGGTAGCAGCTGTGATTACTTGCATATTAAATATATCTTTGTTAATCACTGTCTACAGGTATTCGACAACTTCAGCTTATCCTCTTCAAAGTTGCACTTATACTAGGAGTTGAAATCCATGTGAATCTAGAATTCGTGAAAGTCCTGGAGCCTCCTGAAGATCAAGAAAACCAAAGTATTGTTTATAATAATGTAGTTCTGTTCACAGTAACTTCTTTTTATACCGGGCACTATGTGAAACCATGCAAGGTGGTTGAATTCTGTTTAAAGAAATGGTAGGGTTTGCTCTTCTTCTTCAGCTTGGTTTGCTATATGCAGTCGTAGGCATAAGTATCGTTGTGTCAGACCACTAATAATTCTTAAAATACGACCCACTCTGAGAAGCTGAGGTTTTGCACTATGCTTTCTGGCATGTGTTTGAGGCTCTGTAGGGAGTCTGGTGTGGCTTTTTGGTATCTTCTTGCAAAAACAATTTTTGATTGATAATATAAATATTAAGGATGGATTAATCTCCCTGGGCCTCATTTTGCTTCACATTTGATATAACTCCCACTGGTACACAGTCTTATCAGCTGTCATATGCTAGATTTTTTTAAAAAAAGAGAAGGATTTTTTTTTAGATTAGTATTTAGGGTGTAGTAGCAATAGAATATTTAAAAAATTTAATTGATATACTATACTATCTTTAAATGGTCATACAGTAACAGTGGAATAAAGTAGTTAAAGAATATATAATTTTAAAATATGGACAATACAAACATTTTCACATAATCAGCTTTGTGTCAATGCAAAGATTAAATTTAGCTTTATCAGTATGCTGCTGTTTAATTTCTATTTAGAAGACACAAGTATTGGTGATGGAATGCTATTTTTCTTCTTTTAAAACCCATCCCTTTTTTGCTGTTACCGCATATATGTACCGACCTGATAAGGTCCTTGTGGGGCTGTTTCTGTGGGAATGAAGTGCTTAAGTACATTGTTGTGATATGAGTCTGAGAAGAAGTTGAGTGCATTAAGTGATCCAGATGAAGGCTTCCATTTATTTTGTTGTTAGTTCACGAGCTGGACACCTTGCTAATGGAGCCTGAACACAGCTTTGACTGCAGCAGAACTTCCCTGCATCGAGCTGAGGCAGATTTCAGCTCTGCTTGAATGAGAAGTGCCCTTTCTTCAGACTCTGCAAGGACTTCTCCATTGTATTACTGAAGAATGAATAAATATTTTTCTTTGTGTTTTTAGAGATAGGTTGGAGGGCTGAATTTCTCCCTGTGGATCACCCTTTGTCAGAGTACGAGTTTGATGTTATTATTGGTGCAGATGGCCGCAGGAACACATTAGAAGGTAGGTGAATGTGTGATTTTAGCCCTATTAATGGTCTTCAGGGTATTTTGGAAGGCCTGAGAGTCACAAAGCAACAGGCTACCTTTCAATCCACTGAAGTCTGTGTGGAAACTATTTTTTATGTGGTCCCTTCCGCTTTTGTTGTGAAGTTGTAGCTCAAAATAAAGGCATTTAATGTCATGACTGATTTCCAGCACTGTGTGTCTGCATTGCCTCCAAAATGCATCATGATGCCATTGTGCTTGCTTCGAGGTTAAGTGGTTATGATGATTTAACTTTGAGGAAGCTGACAAGATACCGGGAATGGCATAGCCTTTGCTATTGGGCTGTAGATTTGCACTATGTGTTGGAACTAATGATTGAAGTGAGACTGCTGGGTGTTCCATGAAGGCATCAGAGGTATCGCTCTTTTAGAGAGATTATTTAATTTTAGAAGCAATTACTTTGGAAATTACGCCAAAAGATAGTAAGTAACTTGGGGGCATGGAGGGCAGGAAGAGGAGGGAAATGCTTCATGAACTTGAGCCATTGGTGAGAATTCAGACCACCTGAGCTGTCTTTGTTAGTGAGACACTGGCTAAGCTGCTCCCATATCACATGAACAAACCTGTTACTTAATTATATATTCCCCTTGTAGCTTTAATTATATCCATGTTAGTTTCACTAAGTGCAGTGTTTCCTTTTTTTTATTAGCTTCATGGTTTGTCTGCATATTCTTATATCTGCCAACCGCAATATGCTTGGAGTTAATTCCTTATAACGCTCTACTAGAAAATTCCCCACACTATTGTCTGGCTGTCCCCCATAAAAGACTGGTTAAGTAGTCAGGTGTCAGCAGAACAAAATGATTCTCACTGCAGCTGCAGACTCCATTGAGAAGTTAATGGTTATCGTAGTACCAGGATCTAAGGGAAAATTTAGTGCATTGGGGGTCATTTACATATGGAAGCTGCTATTGTCACATCACGTTTATCCCAATGAAGTAATGAGGGCATATTAAGAATCACAGAGAAAAATTCGTAGCTGACTGATTTCTTCTTAGAAAATACATGTATTCTCTGAAATGTTGTCTTCAGTTGGCTTAAAATTCTCTAAGGCCTCTCTGTCCCATTTGAGAATTTCCTTACAGATAAGGGGAATATGCAGAGGGGAAACCTTAAGTGTGTGATTGCAGAAGTGTGGTTTAGCAGGCTTTTTCACAAAAAAAGGGGAAGCTAGGATCAAGTGAGGAAGCAAGTAACTTCGCAGTCAGTCTCACCTTGGAAATACAACAGTTAAGCCACTGAATATTTTTCAACCCCTAATATCTTTGAAAAACCTCATTAGCTGGTATTGTGCACACCTGAGCACTGTTACAGAGGTTTCTATTTTTCAGATCTTTGCTGCTTTTGCCTGATGATCTTTTGCATGTTTTTTTCATAAGCTGTTTGCCACCTATTTAACGAAAATTTTATTTGCTATTTAGCGTGGTAAAAATGTTTCCCTCCATTAAATTTGATCTGCTCTATTTCCAGTCTGTTTTTATTAGTCATCATTTGTCCTTAACTTCTTCCTATAGTTTCCCTCTGGACCAATTTTTTTTTTTTTTTTTTTTTTTTTTTTTTTTTTTTTTTTTTTTTTTTTTTTTTTTTTTTTTTTTATTGAATGAGACTTTATCTTGAATGCAGTATAGCTCCAGTTTTTCAGTTGGAAGTGAAGAGAAAAGACTCTTTGCATCCAAGGCAATTTTGAAGGAAAGACAGAATCTGCTGCTGGTGTGTAGTTTGATGAAGTGTAGGACTAGACCTAGAGAAGAGACTGAGCTGCCTTGAGCTGACCCTCCCTGAAAGTCCAGTGTGAAGTTTCCAGTGTTTTTAATTCTTTTCTTTGCTTACCAGGTTTCAGGAGGAAGGAGTTTCGTGGAAAGCTGGCTATAGCTATCACTGCCAATTTTATAAACAGAAATACAACTGCAGAAGCCAAGGTAGAAGAAATTAGTGGTGTTGCTTTCATCTTCAATCAGAAGTTCTTCCAGGACCTTAAAGAGGAAACGGGTGGGTGCACCCTCATTTTTTCCACAACCAAATACAAGAGGCAGTAGAGGAACTCTTTATGTGCCAAGCCATCCTCCTGTTCCTATTAACATCAAATTAATTATATTATATAAAAAAAACCCAAGGTGATAAAATGCTGTTGATGTCAGAATCTTGCAGATGAGGGTGTCCATTTATGGTATGGTGTGATATTTATTTTTTTTTAGCTTGGGCGTTGCCACATCATAGCTTGTTTTAATGTTTAAATTTTTCTCAGCTGTAAAAATGTCTGCTATGTTGAACAAATTTAGAAGAGCATTTTCAGTGCCCAGAGATTTCCCTTAAGACATGGTTTGTTTTGTTTGTATCCGTTCACATACTGAACAGCTTAAACTCTGTGAAAAAGGCTCTGCCCTTCTGGGAGGAGTTTATTCTTGCTTTTTGATGTGTAGATCTGATAAACTGAAAGAACTAGACTGGAATCTGCCAGAAATACTTAAAATATAAACTGTGAGATACATCTATATTAAAAGGGGTTTCAGAATAGTTGCATCCACTGTCAGTGCAAGCAATTCCATTCATGATTAACAGCTGATCATTATTATTATTATTACTGAAACCCAAACTCCTGGTTAGACCAAATGGCAGAGTCCTAGCAACCTAAAAAGCACTTTGTTCCCTTGGCTCCCCTTTTCTACCTCAGACGATTGTTGACGCTGTAGTTAATGGGCTATTCCTTACAAGGATGCTAAATAACTTCAAATTGTACTGAGGTACAATTGATTTGTTTTTGTTTAGAGCATCTTGTCCACTAATACTTCATCCCAGCTTCACGGTGAATGCATCCTAAGAAGGAAACACATCTGTGGGGATAACATGTTGTTAGTAAATGGCACAAACACCACACTGGACTTCATAACTAATATATTATCTCTTTTCAGGGATTGACCTGGAGAATATTGTTTACTATAAAGATAGCACTCATTATTTTGTGATGACAGCAAAAAAGCAGAGTCTTCTGGACAAAGGAGTGATTATTAATGTATGTAAAAATGCTGGCTAAAACCCTGTTTTATTTACTTGGCACAGAATGCATAAAGATTGTTGCATATTAGGGTGTTTATAGACTTACTAGATCACTTCATTGAAGCTCAGATCACTTAGATCTGACTCTGACTTTTCTTTTTGTTTGTTTGTTTTTTTTGTTTTTCCCTTCCAGTCAGCACAAAGTTTCTGTAGAGAACTGAAAACAATGCTTCCTAAATTCATCAGTTCTGAAACTGGCTGAAATGGGATCTTGACTTACCTTGGAAATAAGTGGTGTGGTCATCACACCAGAAAATAAAAACCTCATTTATTTAATGGTGAACTTAGCACAGCTATGTCCAGTTTTATCAGGCAAATAAGGAAATGTTAAAACCTGCTAAACTGCAAATTCTCTGAAGTGGGTGAAACATGATAGGAGGCTGTAAACGTGATGGCAAGAACTTTCAGAGGTACTTGGGAATTTGCGGCCTTTTTTCCTTTTTCTTTTTTTTCCTCTTTTTCTTTTTTTCTTTTTTTTTTTTTTTCCTCTTTTTCTTTTTTTCTTTTTTTTTTTTTTTCCTCTTTTTCTTTTTTTCTTTTTTTTTTTTTTTTCCTCCCTTCTTCTGTAAGATATGGGGATTTGTTTTCCTTTGTTTTTAGAAAGTGTTTTGGCACCACTTGAATTTCTCTTCCTGGAGACCCAAGAGAGGTCAATTTTTCTTGCAAAGTAAGGCAGTGCCGGAACAGTTGAGTATAATTTCCCGAAGGAAGTACTTGTGGGGAGCTATCAGAACACTTCTTGGCTTTCTGATGGGACCACTCAGCTCAGTGCCATGATGTCCTGCCCTTTTGCAGGACAGGGGCTCCCAGGGCAAAGCGTCTGCCCTTGCCTCGCTGGAGTGGGAGCTCTGGGCCCATCAGAGCTGTTCTGCTGACCTGCTCAGGTCTGAGTGGCAAATGACCCAGTCTGCCTAAAACAACCGGGCTAATAGCGGTTCTGTGGTATCATCCTGTGATTAGGGGTCTCATCCACGATTAAGCTGTAAATAGAAACGGGTTTATTAATAATCACTGGCTTTAAGTAGGATGACCTGTAAGGCAGGGACCTTCACGACACTGGCCAAAAAAACACCCAGCCCAAAACAGAACAAGGGAAAAGCTTCTACGACCCAAGTTTGAATGTGTTGTTACTGAGATGTTAAGTCAAACCTTCAGGTTGAGACCCGCATGTGGCGTCATCAGTGCCTCGGTGTTTCTGCTCTCGTGTGGTTTCAGATGCAGGCTGCACACATGCAAAAAAACGTTGCAGTGATGGTGATAACATCTTTTGATGGGAGGGAAGTAGTGTTATGAAAATAACACATAACCGAGGAACTGGGAGGCACTGCAATATTGCATTGCAAATAAGACTGCTTATCCAGTGTTGGCATGGAGAGTTCCTGTTTGGGGTGGTACAGTAACCTATGTTTGTGTATCAGCTTTTTGGAGGCGATGACAAGTCTCACGTGGTTCTTTATGCCATGTGTGTGCTATGAGACTGCAACGTTCCAATCCAGAGTGGATAGCTGGAGTATCTAATCCTCCGTGCTTCTTTCCTTGCAGGACTATATTGATACTGAGATGCTCCTCTGTGGGGAGAATGTGAACCAGGGCAATTTGCTGTCCTACGCCAGAGAAGCTGCTGATTTTGCAACCAATTACCAGCTGCCTTCCTTGGATTTTGCCATTAATCATTATGGGCAACCAGATGTAGCGATGTTTGATTTTACTTCCATGTATGCATCTGAAAACGCTGCGCTAGTGAGAGAGAGGCACAGACATCAGCTCCTGGTGGCGCTTGTTGGCGATAGTTTGCTTGAGGTATATCTTTGAATGTCTTCCAAGTAGTCTTCCCCGCCCTTAATGCAACCATTCAATATACCTTCTAAAACAAACTGTCTTCTCTTACATGTCCTGAAACAATGGTGCCTTCTTTGGAATAGATTTTTTTTTTAATTTTTTTTTTTATCTTGTAGTTTATGTCATGACTAATGCTTGGCTGACAGTCTCTGGCTGAGATCCTGTTTTGCTTTATGCAAGTTGTATTTCTCTCTGGAAACTGAGAGCTGTGTCCTCAGCTTGGGTGCATGGCATAATTTTCCTGACTTCCATCACAGAGAAAAGCTTGGTCCAAATTTTTATTGCAGTCACTTTGCCTTAATATGTTCTCTTTCTGAAGTGAAATGTTTATGTTGCAACTATTTTTTTTTTAACTCATGCTGACAGCCTGAAGTGTGTGAAAAGACCAGTCCAAAGCAAAATTAGGAGACGAGGAGAAAAGGCATCTTTTTCCCCTTTTTTTCCTGGACTAATTTTTCAGTATCAAGTCTTTTTTTTTCTTTTTTCTTTTCTTTTCTTTAGCCTTTACCTTTTGAGGTTAAGAAGTTTGATTTTAAATATAGAAGTTAAAAAAATGAAAAAATGAAAGCAGTCTTTTTCATTACCTAAGACTTGGAGGAGAGAAAGGTCTGAAAACTACAAGAGTTGGCTATGTTGTCTTTTAACTCTTTCTGGGCTACTTTTTTTTATGTGTGAAACCCTGGACTCCAAATTCACATTGCAAGTCACGTTTGTGATAAGAACTTAAGAAATACAAGGAACTGAAATGTAAATGCTTCTTACAGCCCTTCTGGCCAATGGGTACCGGCTGTGCAAGAGGCTTCTTAGCTGCTTTTGATACTGCGTGGATGGTGCGGAGCTGGGCTCAAGGAAAGCCCCCATTAGAAATCCTTGCTGAACGGTGAGTGCTGCTTTTGTCTTCTCTGTCGTTTCCACTGTTTTAAAGAGTTGGAGTGTTGGTAGAAGGCAGTGGAATTCAGAATGCCGTCAGGAGAAATATTTTTCTTCACTGCAATGGCATTGGGCTGAAATGATCCCTTCCTTCAGGTTACTGAACAGTTTAAAATAGCAACAGGCCATTGTTTCTGCACACTAATACCAAGATCCAGCAATGTGCATGACATAGGTTTAAATCACTAATTTAAGTGACTAATGACTAAAATTGTGATCCTTAACAAAATAAGCCAAAAATATCTTGTGTCAAAAGACTAACCCTACAAACATCTCAGCATCTGTTTTTTTTTTTTATTTATTTTAAAAAATAGTTTCCTGAAACAAGTCTAAATAAATACGTCAATGCTAACAGCTTTCATAGTTGGTATCTGTGATTTTAGCTCTGCATTTTAGCTTATTGGCTCTGATGCTGTCTTTACTTAGACAGATAAATGTGTGGCAAAGGAGAATTGCTATAATGCTGCATCATAAGCTTCTCTATGTAATGTCTTTGTGACCACAGCAAAAAATCTGTTAAGTACATCAGCAATCCTGGTGTCGCCGTGGTCTGATGGTTGAAGTTGCTGACTTTGGTCCTGATGGCAACTGTGCTGCTCCACTACAGCTGCCCAGGCTGTTTCAGGGCAGATACACAATAGAAATAGTCATGGTTGTGGTAATGCAAGTGGAAGCATTACTAAGTACAGTGCTTTGAGAAGGTTTAAGATAGAAGCCTGTGGGATGACTCAAACACGGCATAGTCCCAAACGGAAAATTGAACAGCATAATAGAAAAGGCTGTGGTGGTTATAGGAGTTGCAGAATGACAGGATTTAGTGCTGTTATGTGGTAAATAAGTTACTCCTTGGGTGGAGGTTAAAGCAAAACCAGATGACTGAATGATGTAACCTCCTTCTTTTTTTCTTCTTTTCCTTGCTCACTTCCTGCCTCATAAGTTCTAAGAGTCTGTCTTTTTGTTGTCCTTTTTCTGTCTGGCATCCTTCTCCTGCTGAGCGGGGATAAGAAATGGATGGATGCATCTTGCATTTAGTACATAACACTTGTGCTGAAAGAATCAAAATAAAGGTGCAGGTGGCTGTGAAAAATGAAATACTCTTTATATAAAAAATATTTATTTTAATCAATATCTCTTGCACCTTTTTTCTCTATAAGAGAGAGCATTTATCGACTCTTGCCTCAGACTACCCCTGAAAATATTAACAAGAACTTTGACCAGTATACCATTGACCCAGGAACAAGATACCCAAACTTGAACTCAAGCTGCGTTCGACCTCACCAGGTCAGTATTTAAAAGGCTTGCTTGTGAAATCACAGTTCGTCTTTTGTCACAGAGAAATAGGGCCACAAGTAATGCATAAACAAGATCTTCAGGAGACTCCTTAGTTTAGATCCAGCTGTTAATGAAGTTAACCTAGAGAGAAAACTCTTTTTTTCTCTCCAAGCAGTTCTAACATTATGCTGCCAATTGTTTTTACTTGTAGGTGAGACAATTATATGTTACCAATGAGTTACAACAATGTCCTCTTGAAAGAGTAAGCTCCATTAGAAGATCAGTGAATCTCTCAAGACATGGTACGTGACATCTCGTGTTTGCTGTGGCTTAATATTTTGAGCCTTCTGAGCATACAAAAACTGACTGAAATGTTTGCTCTCCACTGTAACTGCAGAGTCAGATATTCGACCTAACAAGCTTTTGACCTGGTGTCAGAAACAGACAGAAGGGTACCGTAATGTTAATGTCACGGACCTGACTACCTCCTGGAAAAGTGGCCTTGCATTGTGTGCAATTATCCATCGCTTCAGACCTGACCTCATGTAAGTAACATCTGTTGAGTGTAGGATATATTAAACATTTACTGAATATAGTGTAAGACCATTCAGAACAACACTGGCAGTCTACAGTCACCTCCTATGGCTTGTTTTCGCAAGGAGGTGCACACCATCGCCAGGTTTGGGGGCTGGGAAGGGTGAGGCTGTTCTTGCTTTGTTTTTTCTGTATGTCCTTGCGTGCCATTTAAAATTAAATATATATGCTTTCAAAGAGCTAGGAAGGCTTTGAACCTTGTGACTTATGACCATGTTTGTGGGAGTCACACAGCTATTTAAAACAAAAATTACAGTGCTTGGAGAATGTGAAAGTTGCATTCCCAGGTCCCTGGAGACAGGTTTTTAGTGTATGTTTAAAGCCACAGCCAAAATGGCACTGTCATGAGTTGCAGAAATACCTGGATGAGCCTTAAATGAGCATGTGTAGTGATTTCTGTCACAGGTGCGTAGGGAAACGTTGGGCCATGGAGGTGCACAGGAGATGGTGCTTTTGCACCTGTCTTTGTCCAGAAGAGTGCGGTGCCCTTGCACGTGGGCTATGCAACACGGGCTGGCCCCTGAAAATGAACTGCTTTAGGGATTGAGTGTAAGCCCGCATTACCCTTTCGGCAGGGTTTCTGGGGTCCTAACCCTACAAGACCTGACTACTTATGTATCAATATTTTGTAAGGTTCCTTGGTTAGATACAAGAGGGTGAGAATGTTACAGGTGTCAGGAGATGGCAAATGCTGGCACTGGGTTACTGGCCTGCTTGACACGGTCTGTGGTGGGCTGACTCTCCTGTCCTCTCACCAGTCTCCAGAATGCAGCGGATGATTTTTCTTGCCTTCTACACAGACTTAGGAGTCATGAATTAATTATTGTCAGTCTCCCTTTATTGTGGATAAAGTAATGGATGATTTATTGTCAGCCTGCCTTTATTGTGGATAAATGAAAGAAATGATTGAGCTCTTTTATGAGGTGTGATAAGTTGGAAAAAATAGGAGCGATACCCAGGGTGCTTGTTTTCACAGCTTTGCCTGAGGAAAAGCTAACATTGTAAGAATAAGATATGGTTTGCCTTGGGTTAGTTTAAAAAAAGTGGGAATTATGGATGGTTTTGTGGATATAAGACGGGGAGAGATAGTGTAGAAAGCAAAGTAGTCTTTGCTGTTTGTGGAAAGCATGTCACTTAAGCACTGCTCTCTCTAGAAAGTTGGATGATTTATTTTCCTGAGCTAACAGACCTCCTGCTGTTCAATTAACATTGTGTTTGGATCTTGTTGGCTTTTTGTATTAAATGGGACTGCTGAAGGACTTGGCCAGATGAAAGCCGGGCAGAGAAGAGAGGCGGCTGCCTGTGGGCTGCGGGCAGGGCTGGGGCAAAGGGCTGCCTGCAGCCCCCTGGCTCCAGAAATAGGCAGAGTGTGTAGGTGGGGGAAATTCTTTGGGGGCTCAAAAACGCACATTCCTTATGAGGAGAGAGAAGCTACCCTGCCTGGAGCTCTGTAATTTATTCACATGTTTATTTTAATCGTGAATTTTGGAAGCTGTTCAAGGGATCAGAGTCTTAGAATAGGTCCTATAGAAAATGGATTAGGGACTGGATAACACAGTTCCAGATGTGGGATGCACTTATTTAGTGCACTGCTAAATCCAGTTATGACATGGACAGGAGGTCTGCATTCAAACTGCACATGTAACACCTTAAAAAGAAAGGTAGTGCCTGTGCATGTGTGTGCGCACACGTGTAACATGTTTGTTTTGTAAAATGCTAAATTTACTCCTGCTGGCTTTCATGATTTATAGAACTAATGGATACTAAAAAGTCAATTGTTAACAGGTAAAATCTGTATTACCACTGCTGTATTTGGAGGGGAAAAAGGTGTCTTAGCAGTTCTGAAGAGGAATTGTATTTCTTCATAAATAAGGGAATCCTTTTTTTATGGAACTACATCAAAATCCAGTTCAGTGAAATAGCATTTCAATTACATTCCAGGCAAAGACAGGATTTATAATAATGGGATTTGTATGAGGCTTTTACCTTTGGCATTGTGTAGGCTCAGTAGTTTTGACCCAGCGAAATGTCCGTGCCCTCACGGATGGTGCTGTTCTGCACCTCTGCACTGGGCAAGGGAGCGCTGTATGTTTCCAGGGGGAGCAGAGACCAAACCGCCACTGATGCCAGTGTGTTGTTCCTTCAGCGACTTCGAGGCTCTGAATGAAGAGGATGTTGTCAAAAACAACCAGCTGGCGTTCGACGTTGCTGAGCAGGAGTTTGGGATCCCCCCTGTGACCACAGGGAAGGAGGTGGGGTCGGCCGGGGAGCCCGACAAGCTCAGCATGGTTATGTACCTCTCCAAGTTTTACGAACTGTTCAGGGGCACACCTCTGCAGGCTGTAGGTAAGCCAAACCTGGGCTAATTCTTGCAGGTTTGGGGGGTGGAAACACTTAATCCAGGCTGCTTATGAGCACTGCTCTTGAGCCAAGAGTCCTTTCCAGTGGAGCCGTTCTGGCATCCAAGCGTGCCTGCTTCTGTCTGCAGTAGTTACCTTGTGCTTAAAAAAGGAAAGAGGGAAAAACTTGATTGGAGACCAGGGTTTTGTGAGTCCTTGGTGGTTCCAGAGAACAGGAACAGGTGGCTAACTGCAGCTTGACATCATTAAGTTAATGTATCAGGTTGTCAGAGTGATTCTTTGGTGAGGATGACTGCATGTGGCATGTCCACTCCTGGGTGTTTCTCTTCCTTCTTTTAAAAGTCACTCTGCACCATATGTATTTACTTTGTTTGCCTGGATTTCTTAAATATAATTGCTACTAGCACGTAGATGGAAAGTTCTGGCTTAATCAAAGTATTTTAAAAAGAATCTGAATAAATATCCTAAACAGGTTTTTTTTTAACAGATGCTGGTGACAAGCAAAATGGAGAAAATAGTGATCTTTGTTCATCAAAATCATCGAACTTCATCTTTAACAATTACATCAATTTAACTTTGCCAAGAAAACGAGTACCAAAGGTAAGTTGTGAAGGAAGACTTGCCCTATAAATGTTTCTCTTTTAAAAAGATGAAAATAAACCATCAGACTCGGAAATAAGGTTTTTATACATATCCTACTATTAAAAGACCTGTAGAAAGAGATTTTTTTGAGCATAGTAAAATAAGATTTTATGGTAAACAAAGCTAACACACGCATGCACACTCAATCATTGTGATGTTTGTAATGATAAAACTGAAGCATTGTCAGTGTCAATTGCGGAAACATTAATAATAGTCCCAGTTAGGCGTTCTCTGTAAATGCAGAATTTCGAATCACAATGAGAATTTGGGTGTACTTGGAAATAATTCATATCCATTGTCTGTGTCAATCTTCTTCAGTAGGTAAAAGTGAGGGGGGAGAATGTTTTACTTGGTATGTTTCAACTTGAAATATTTGAGATCCTGGCTCCGTTGTATTGTCTTTTATGTTTTATTTTTGGAAATTTTTCAAAAGGTGTTTTTAGGAGGTTTTGTGCAATGCTAGATGCTAAGTTCTATATTTTTGTTGGGGGCGTTGGCTTTTTTTGGTTTGGGTTGGTTTTTTTTTTGAGACAGGAAAGTCTGGACTTTTTCTGATCTATTTCTGCCTTTAAGAAAAAATAGTACTGTAGTTCTGTATTCCTAGAGTTAAATATACAGCTATAATATTATATATCAGTTCAAATAATCACTGGTGCGCTAGAATGCTTGTTGATTGGGTGGTGGTGCTGGTTTTTAACTAAAGCAGTGATTTGAATAGTTTGTGGATGCTGCCAAGGTTCTGGAGGGAAGCTTTCAAACCTTTATAGATATATAAAGTGTGCAATGATGACAAACAGTGGGTAAGTTGACTAACGTGACTCTGAGATAATGATCTTTTAGTCATACCCATGTATTTTTTTCTCTTGGTCACTTATTAATGAAAACTTATTGACATGCCCTTTTTATGTCCCTGCATAAAACTCATTCATGCCCATACATGTTGCAATTAAAGACTCCAGGGCCTGGAAGGGGTATGGAGCCCTGAGTTAATACCGTCTGACATAGGACTGTGTGCAGTGAGAATATTGTCTGTGTCTTTCTGAATGGATTATAACTTCAAAAGTTTTACATAATTTAATTTAAAGGTTACTCTGATGAAATTGTTCAGTAATAAACTGTTTTGCCTACTGCCTCTTCATTAAATGGGTCCTCTTTGGAAAGGAGACCTTGAGAAGGGGCTTTGCTTTCACAGCCAAGCCTACCTTCGTTCAAGCTTCAGTTTAGACAAGGAGTTTCTACACAGCCTGGCTTAGAGGCAGCAGCATCTCAAGTCCAGCTGTTGCAGATTAACCAGCACAAGTTAAAGAGCAGCATGACTCCTCCACCGAAATGAATTTAACTTCTGCATTTCTGAAACTCAGCTTAATGCAAAACTGTTTCAGGTTTTGGGCTTCCTGAGCTAGCCAGAAACTGTATATTGACTATGGATTCTCAAGAGTATGATTCTGTGATTCTCAAGTTCTTTGTGTTGGTTTTTTTTTAAACAGATGTCCTTAATACTTAACTGTATTGTTTCATTTACACCTGTACAGAGACTTAAGTTTGGCCTGCAAAAGCACAGATTTCCTTCTTCTGGAATTCAGTGTCCTTAATAATAGTTCAAGTGTACATGTATGTACTGTATTTCTCAGTATTTTAATATATTGCTTTTAAAATCTGTTTCTATCTTTTCTTCTCAGTTTTGGTAGAATTTATTTTTTTTTTTTACACTGAAGAATTACTCCAGAATTTCCAGATATTTCCTAGACTGACTTACATCTTGAATATTTTCCATCCACAAGTACATCTTCAAAACTTGTGGGCAGTCAATTGCCCAGTAACCTCATGTATCCTTGTTAGGAAATAACTTTTTCCCTGCTACCCACATATACACAAAACCAAGTGACATGTTTCCCAGCTAACCAAGCACAAAGAAACCAAATAGGCAAAAAAAAATTCCTTTTTGGTTTTTTTTAGGTGACTTCTTTAGAGGAAAAACCTTTTTCATGACCACAACGTTGTTGTTTTTCCATGACTTATTTGCAGAAGCAAATAGATTTTTAGTAGTGGGGAGAGCTTTCCATTACTAAGTCATATAATCCTCTGACTAACCTCCTGTCATGAAATAAACCTTCTGTCATAACAGGAGGGATATTTCTTGGCACTGCGTGAAAGCATGAGGTGATTTGCTTGACAGGCCCCTTTGGTTTCACGCTAGAGGAGAAGTTTGAAAGTAGAAGTGGAAGCGATGTTTTCCAAATCAGCTTGGGGAGTGGGACTGTCAAGTATTTCGTATGAGACTTTGCAGCCCTGTCATGGATGGGGCATGGAACTTGGCAGAAACACCATACTTGGGTTAGGATGGAACCTTCTGAGTGCTGTAACTGTGTGAGACTAGCTGGGACATGAAGTTCTTAGGAAAGCAACTGCTTGAGTTAAGACTTTGGCCGTGGCTTCAATTTTATGCTTCTTTCCCTGCAAAAAGTGGTGCTGAGCGTTATCCAAACATGGCAGTAGAAGAGTCAAAAACCAGTGGGGGTAACAGAGTGTCACTTGCTAAACTTGCCGTACCATCTAGTTTGTCCTTTCGTTTGGCTGGAAGAGGGATCCTTATCTGGGCGGAGGTTGTGGGAGACGTCGAAGCAGGGGCCCGGAGCTGGTGCGGCAGTAGCTGTTCTGGCAGCATGTGCTGTGCTGGATAATGTTTTCCATTCTCCTACGAATGTCAGCCAGGCTGGAGAGGAACTGAGATTTCCTGTGCTCCAGACTAATAAGTGGATAGGGGTGTTTACACAATGAAGGACACAATCCTTTTTCTCGCAGTTTTGTTAGGCAATTAAATTGCTTTGTCTTTCATTTCTTTGTAAATAGGTTAATGAAAGTCTTTTATGTAAGAATTTTGAAAGGTAACGTCTTGTTTGCTTCATTCACTTAGGCAAATTCTGCTTTTATGTGGCACACATTACAATGCAGAATACATTGTGCTGTTATGTTGTTCACTCTTCCTTAGTAGGCTAATGATTATGAGTAGTGTACAGCTAGCTTACTGAGAGCTGGTGCTTGGAAGACAATGTACCAAAACGTACAAAGTAATACAAATGTTGTCATCTGATTCTTTTGGTGCTTGCCCAGAAGTTGTTTGGGATTACTTCTATTCACTGCATAATGGTTTATTATAAATAGTGTATGTGTAAAAAGGAAGAATGTATGCTTTGATCTTTCTCTCTTTATTCTTTCAAGTTGAATGAGCAATCACTAAGTTACAGCGTGGGCAAATGCAAATAAGTGGAATGAAGTTTATTTTTCATAAAATATAACCAAACATCAAACAAAAAAACTCTCCATTGTACCAATTCTTCAAGACTGAATTTAATTTAATAAGATCTGATAAAAAATTTTAAGCATTGACTATTTTTTAAGTTTGTGTGGACTGAGCATGAAGTTTTATTTATTGTTTGTGTAATCTCTAGTTCAGTAAAATTATTTAACGTGTTTATAGCTGGAGCACAAAATAGGCAATGTGATTGCTCAAGTACTGTAATGTAAAGCCACAGTCAGGGAGATGAACCTTACAAGGGAGACAGACCTTTAAGGAAAACAATAATTGCTCTAGAAACAGAGATATGTCTGAACTAAGAACACACGATCTGCATTCACATATTTAGGTTAAGAGATATGGAGGCCATAGTGAAAGAGTGAGGTTTTTTCTTCATTTTGGTATTTTTATAGAAATCACTGTAGTCTAGATGAAAATTCACAGAGTACCTGATGTTGTAATGCCTTTTTCTTCAAGGACGTGCTAGTGCTGTGTGAATTATTATAAGCTCCTCAGTACTGCAAGAGGCAAAGGTAAACATCAGTGTTGTATTGTAGGGCCTGTGTTCAACAAAGTGTACAAGCGTGTATTCTCACCCACCAGAGCCCAGTGAGAGCTCCCAGTCAGGGGTTACGGGACAGCTTTCACGTGTGTGATAAGTGCCCCGAGGGCCACAGGCTCCTTGTGTGAGGTGAGACCCTGCTGAGCTGGGACCCTGCTGAGAGATGTGCCGTGCAATGAGGACCCTCGTGCACTGGTGCTGCTCGCCCATGTTTGCCTTGGTTAACGGGGGTCAGACCATGCATTCCTGGGTACGAAAGTTGATATCCTGGGAGGAACTGCTGGGGTGAACTTGGTAACTGCTGCTGTAATCCATAGACCTTGTTTTGGCTTTACCGTTTCAGGTTGAAGGGAAAACAGAAGAAAATGAGGCTAACAAAAAACGTCGAAAAGGTCTTTTTGGTGTCTTCGAGGAGGTTAGTGCTCAGTGGTGACCATACATATGCAGCTCCTTGATGAGCTAAGGAAGCAGCTGGAGTTGAGGGACCAGGGCTCAGCCTCTTGTGCTTGGAGGAAACAGAAAGCCTCTCCCTTTAAAAGCTTGAATTTACTGTGTTATGCTCTAGAGAAGAGCTGAATTTATTTCAATCGTTTGGCAGGGAAGAGAGAATTACCTAAATTGCACTGGTTTTCTTCCTGACCCAAGAACATCTAAGGTGTTGGGTTGTTTTTTTTTTTTCCTTTTCCCAACTCAGTTATTTGAACAAATCTTTGTTTGAAGATTTTGTATTGCAGCTTGGTTCCTAGCCCCTCTCTGATTAGTTATCTTTGTGACTCTGTTTTATCATCACCAGCAGCGATTCATGTTCCCTTCTTACTGTGCTCTGGGATCAAAGAAAATGGTTTTTTTGTGACTTTTGCATGCTAGACAATGGCATTTTTAATACATTGTAGACTGTATTTCCTTTCACCCTTTGCTGATAAGGATGTTCTCTCCCCGCCACCCCACCACCCCTCCTTCTCCATGAATGTTGTAGGTAAACTTGAGAAAAACAGTTTGTTGTTTCCTTGCAGGTTTCAGGCTTTTCAAGCCAAGGGACAAATGCTGGCAAAGAACAGAGTGATGGCAGAGAAGGAACGAACCAGAATAAAGTTAAATCAATGGCAACTCAGCTGTTGGCAAAGTTTGAAGAGAATGCTCCAAATACAATTTTTCGGAGGCAGGTAGGTCACAGATGAACATAGAAATAATCTCTGGAGTTAAACCGTGGTCCATCTGTGAATGTGATTTGGATTTCCAAGGGAAAAAATTGATCTGTCATCTGTTTGCAGTGTGTTGTCTTTTTTTTATATTTTGTGCAAATGAAAGGTATTCCTTGCTATACTTAGCAAAGAAATGTGACTATTACAGATTGACCAGTTCAAATTAGTATAATGTACTAATATCTGTTATATTAATAAGGTGTTGTGGAATTGCAATGTCTAGAAAACTCTTGTAAGCCAGTCTGCAGAATTTTTGCTTTGTGTGGAAGTCTAAGCTGGCTGCATATGGTATTGCAGAAGGACTTTTTTTTTCTATATTCTGTGAATAAAGGACACTACATATCCAGTGGAATCTTTCTTTGTGGAAAATTTAGAAAGAAGGGAACCTAATCTTGTGCAAGACGTGTTTGGCTGTCATGTCCACTCCTAAAGTAGGCATAATGGAATATATTTGTACATTCCACAGGGTTTTCATGGCTTGTTGTCAGTGTGACTAGTGGTGGTTTAAAAATAGTCCTGTGCTGTCAAGGTAGGGATGATAAGATCAAAAGCACACTTTAGCCAGTGAGAGGGTTCGAGCCAGCTGAGTTTGGATCTGTCACCCAAAAGATCTGAAGGAAGGATGAGCAAGGTGTCAAGGTTCTGACAACCATGGTGGCCTTCTTAGTTCTTTGAGCTTGTATCCATTTGTTTATTTACATATTTAGGTCCTCCAGAAGTGTAGGCTTTATAGATGTCAAGTGACTCTCTGTCTGTGAACCGCTTCTGTTTGCACTCTACCTGGCTACTTGTCAGTGCCCTGAGCTTTCTGCATGTGATGCCTGTGCAGAGGTTTGCTTGGCTGTGTTGAAGGAAGCCTCAATGTGTTACCTTTTGATCACAACCTCTCTTGAAGAATACTGAATGTGCTGAATTTTAAGTATATCTTTGATGGTAATAATGGGTAAAAATCTACAAAATTATGCAAAACTTGTTGTTAAGCTCCATAGTAATGTGTCTTTAAAAGCAGCTTCTATTTCTTTGTGTCTCAAAAGATCTTTGAATCCTATTTACTGTCTTCCTTTTTTTCCCCACTCTGTCTTTATAATTTTAAAAATGCTTTACAAGGAGCCAATAGATAGACCAGCCCTGCTCTCTTCTGACCCTCCTGTTAATCCTCGCTTTGCTAAACCTAAGGATCCGAGTCTTCTTCCACCTCAGCCAAAAAGGCAGGTAGGCACTCATGTGGGTAACACCTGACAAGCACACCATTTCTCTTACTGCTGAGAACTCAGTGTTATTGTGTAGCTACAGGATATGTAAAATGATACCTGTATGTAATCTGCAGAGGTAACAGCTATATTTACCTGAGAATTGTGAAAAACATATTAGAGTTTAAGGCTATTTTATATCTGCTTGATTAGATGAGAAGACTATTTGAAATAATTGGTAACTGTGTGGGGAAAAACCCCAAAAAACATAGGTGTTGATTTCTGTGTTATCACATCTAGACTCCAAATTGTATAAATATTGTTACATAGCTACACTTAACAGTAGCAGTACCTAAAAATTTCCCTGTACATGTATTTGACGCTTTAGGCTGTTGTAACGATAAGGCAAAGGGTGTTTACCACTCTGAGAAACCTGGCGAAAATGACTAAGATAAAAGCTTGAGCATTGAAAAGCTGATATTGATGCTCATCTTTTTATATTAGTTTAAGTTGACCTTGTGGTAAGAATTTCTGCTGGAAGCTATTTTGCAGCATCATATATATAGGGCTAAATTTTTGAATACATTGCTTAAATTTTTCTCTTCATACTTCCCATGGAAGCAATCTCATATGAAATAGTATTGACATTCACTTTACGTTAGTGTTTTAAATGGAAATAAATATCCTGTGGTGGCATTTCAAGAGTAGTCTGCAGTGAAGTGGCATCTGCATTGCATGTGGAAATCGCAGATCGGCTTGGTGAAAACACAGATTCATAAACCACTTGAGAACTGTTTTAAAGGCAGATGTGCTATCCTGAAAATTGGGAGCACACTGCAAGTTGATTGGCATTAGGCTTTTAAATTTTCATTCTGAGGAATTTGGAAAGTTCGTGTATTTATTTGAATTGGACAGACAGGATGAGTTAGAAAACTGTCATGAAAAGACCAACTGGAAAGTTATTTTTAAGACTGAATTTGAATAAAGCTGAACTGGTTCAAATGTTTAGTTTACTTCAAAAGCTATTTTATATAAAGATTCAAATTCAGAGACCTATTGTGAACTCCTGAGAAAGTACTTTAAATCTGAAAGACATTATAGGCTGCCTTGGGTCAGACTAGATCTAGAATTATGACAAGAGCTACTGTTGATAATCTTACAATTTGATTGTAAGTTTAGTTTTGGGCAGATGTGATGCTAAAAAAACCAAACCCGTAGAACCTTTGCTAAAAATCCTGGAAGGAGTTGTAGTGTCATGTTCTTCTGCACTGACTCTATCTGGGGTTATTCATAAAAACTGAGACAAACCTAGAGAAGGATGTCAAGAACATGCATAAGTTGTGTGGGAATGATTTATTTCAGTGCATGGACACAAGCATCAGAAGTGCAATAGATAGTGTGCAAAGAGTGATGTGAGAACATTGTATTTCTAGTTATGTGCATGACTGTGCCGCGCTTTCTGAAGCATCCTTAAAAGCTGCATATACTGCATAGTAGTGCACAAAGCAGATTTTTTTTCACTTCAAGTGTTTCCCAGTTTCAGGTGGTAGCTAGGAGTGAACACGAGGTCAGGGAACCCAAACAGTCTTTAAGTGGTTCTGATCATATGGCCAGGAGAGCAAAGACTGTACAAAAACCAGATACCGAGCCCAGTCTGTCAGGAACCTCTGAAAATCTCGCATCTGCCTGTTCTGCTGCATTTGTACTTTCTGGAGTGCTTGAGCGGCTTCAGCACCTGGAAGAAAAAATGAAACAGGTGACAAGCAATTTCTTTTCCTTTGTCTCTTAACTGCATATATTCATCTGTATACTGTATTTTCCCTGGATATGCTGGCTTTTTCTCTGTTGACTTTAGGTTATATTAAGACAATAAAAAGTCTTTCTACAAGCTTGCTGATTATATATGTGACATTAACTGAAATCTCTCTTTCTTTCTTTTCTTGGCTTTCCTTCCCTGGCTCTTATTGCAGAAAAGAGCTCAGAACATAGCAAATAGGGAATTCCATAAAAAGAACATTAAAGAGAAAGCAGCACACCTTGCCTCAATGTTTGGATACATGGAGTTCCCAAAGGTGAATATTAGATTTTGCACCTGAAGAAGTGCTGAGTTAGAAGACATGTAAGAATTCATGGGGGAAAAAAATAGCAGTGGTTTTGTTTTTAATTTTCCTTTCATCCTGGGTGGATCTGAAAAGTAATTTAGATTCCACTGAAACTAGTAAAAAGCTTTGTTTGACTAGTATGGCATAATTTAATTGAGG
Source organism: Syrrhaptes paradoxus (assembly GCA_013400615.1). Classification (NCBI taxonomy): domain Eukaryota; kingdom Metazoa; phylum Chordata; class Aves; order Pterocliformes; family Pteroclidae; genus Syrrhaptes; species Syrrhaptes paradoxus. The sequence continues at coordinate 77,057 of VZTO01018067.1, read as the reverse complement.
TAAACACAATCTACATCATAAAGCCTAGTCGGAGTACTTCAGCACAAGAGAAATGTCTTAGAATAAACCATGTCTTGGGCTTCGGTATGTGCTGGTAGCTCACAGTTTCTAAAGAATTGGTAAGCAGTAGTGCTAAGTCAGTGCAATCTGGCATTTCTGGTGTTTCATTTTGCTTTCCCCTAGCACTGCCTTACCTTACTGCCCACTGTTAATATTTTTCATAAGAAAACTGAGTACTATAATGTAATTTGACATGAATGGTTTGCCGTGATGATTTCCATGACTCCTCACTATGCAGAAATAGTGAAAATAACAGAATTGTAGTTATTCTCTTTCTATTTTTTTGGTGCATGACTGTGAAATTTTTCTCTTAACCTTTGCTAATGTCACTGTCTCTTGGATAACTCTCCTGTTTCTGCTCTACACAGAATAAGCTACCTACTAAAGGCTTATCCCATTCTCAGCCCCCAACTCCCTCTTGTCCTCTACCTCATGATTCAGCTGCTGCCTCTTCTCCATCATCTGTCGGTTCAGCTTCCCCTGCTGTTCCTTCTAGACAGGTACTTTATTAACAGATTTTTTCCTTTAAAATCCAAACTTGCACTAAAGCTGCTTGAGAAATGGCTTGGATGGAGGGCGCTGCCAGCAGATCAGTTGCATAGGTTGTAGTTCACATTTGAATCAAACTTTACTTTGTTCATTGTTGGTAATTCTGCATGTTTGTAAGAGGAAAGTCATCATTAAAAATAGTTGAGGTATAAAGCTGAAGAACAGAGCAAATAGGTGACAAAGTTGTTGCATTGCTTCTGAAAATTTTGCATTGCTTCTTATTTTAAACGTTCTGTTGTTGAGTAATACCACAGGCATGCCTAGCAGAGAGAGAGCTTCACATTGTATAGCTAACTGGATGTTACCACATCAGTTGGTTGTTCTTGGGTGGCATTTGTGTTTCTTTTCATGAGAATATCTGTCTGGACTGGAGGGAAGAACCTGCACAAGAAAGGTTGTTTTAGCTAGATGAAATGTATTAGAATTGTATGAGCACTTGTCAGCACAGACAGATTTTATTGTTGTTTTGTTTACTAATTTGTACTTCAAACTTGCTTCTGCACATCATTGGCTAGAATACTGTTCTTTGTAACAACAAACTTCACAGAGAGGAAACATGCATGCTCTGAATGAAAGCAATTAGGTGATTTCATCTAAGCAATTTGAATCAGAGATATGGAGCTCTGACTAATGCTGATGTTACAATGGGCTGTGCTTTTATCTGTGGAAGATAAGATGGCATTGACTCCTAACTCCTCCTGTTTTAGAAGGATTTTGATTGAAGAAAGTTTGATGGCTTTCAGCTTTTCAGAGCAGGTAAAGGCCTAGGTTCCCCTTCCTTCACCCACAGATTATGTAGCAGCAGTCTGGGAATACTGCAGTATTGAGTAGGGTTGATGTGGAAATGAAGGTGGAAACATCAAATTTCTAGAAGTATTGAAGGTGACTGCTGTGACCCAATGCAGGTACTGCTGGAGCTGCCGGCTCTGCGGCCTGACACATGAAACAAGTGCTATTCAGCAGAATTGGGCAATGTCTCCATTTACTGTGAGGAGGGGCAAACCATTCTGCCTCCTTTTGTTGTATTTAAATAACAGTAGTTTTATGAAATACTCATATGAAATACGAGTGTTGCCCAACTTCAGGTAAGCCATGGCTGAAGGTAATTTCTCGTCTGGTAGGTGTTCAGCAGGAACATTTAGTGGAATTGGCCTAGATTTTTTTAGGTTATTTTGCACCATATTGTTGATGCTGGTTGGAAATTGGGCTCGCAGCCTCAGCAGTAACTGAGCAGGTAGATACTGAGCTGACTTGCAGTTTGCAAAGGCACATTCCTTGGTTGAGATAGAGCTGTGTTGAAAAGACTCCCTTCCTGTTATTCCCCAGGAAAATATAGGCTACACAGCCTGTCAAGGACACTGCAAGCCCAGCAGGTGCCTTACTGCGGTAATCCCCTAATTCCCTTCAGCTTCAAAATAATTCCTTTGCCTGGATTTACCTTTTACTTTTTATGACCTAGGAGGTATAGCATGTAATGGGTTTTAAGCTAAGTAATGGTTTCCAAAATATTGAGGCTTGCTGCTAATTTGATTTGGAGAACTGTTGTGACAGTGCAAGGCAAATAGAAAAAAAACAAACCAAAACCCAAACCAAACCCCAACATGAACCATCCTTTAGAATATGAGAACTAGGCTCTTAATCATAGGGAAACTCTGTGAGCACTAATTTTACTGGGATTTAAACATTTTTTTCTTAGAGAACATCACTTGGCCTGAGCAAACATTTTTGGCTGTTTTAATTCAACTGTGTTTTGTTTAAAGCGCATTCAGAACCTTTTATTAGTTTGCCATTGTATTTAAATGGTGTAGCAATAGTTTGTGACTTGATTTCACTCAGGGTGCATTTAATTGAAAAAGCTTTCTCCAGAGGTAATGGCAGAATGCACCACAGCTGAGGCAAGAAAACCTTGTTCTGTCACCGGCACAGTAAATACACCTCTGTGTCATTTGGTAGGACTACGTGTATTCTTTGACAGATCTACATGCGTGAACATCTTGATGCCTAGTGTACTGCTCTGTAGGGTTGTACAGGCTCAGGTCCTCTTGCACTCATTACACGTCTAAATATGGTGCATTTGGTGTGGCACAGTTGAGAATTTTTAAATAGCAGGTCTGATAATGAACAGGCAAACATTTACTTTCCTCCCCTTTGAGGAACAGAAAGGAACCCCAGGTGATGGTGGATTCCTGTAGGTATTTCTATACACTGTATACTATGTATACTGTAGGTATTTTATTTTGTATGTAGTAAGTAGATTTTTTTTTTTTTTAAAAGGGGGGTCATCCCCCCTTCCCCCCGCCCCCAGTTTCTTTTCCAGGGTTGCTGGTGAGTGACATTGTTGGTGCTGTCCTTGCTGCAGGGGTAACCAGGAGGGAGTGGAGGGGTTAGACAGGGTCGGCCAGCCCTGGTGTCTGTGCAGGGCTGTTGAGGAGTGGGGTGGGGTGGGGGCATGCCTGTCCTTCATGCCCGCTGTCAGCACAGTAAAGGGTGATCAACATTCACTGTGGAAACGGAGATTGGGGTGAGGCTTGTGGATGGGGGTGGGGGGCTCTTGAACAGTAAAGGAGCAGGGCACGGGGGGAAGCCTGCAGTCTGCAGCACGAACACTTACTTTACACAAGTGGATCCTACCCTGGGGACAGGGGATGGACTCAGTGGCCCTTTGGACTGATGCCCAGGGCCGTTATGTGTGTTGGCGATGTGCTGCTGAAGTGTTAATGGATGTGCAAGACTCTCTCTCTTGTTCATGTGCCACGAGGTTGATTCAGTCCTGTGATACCTCTGTTACTTCAGCTCTACCTCTCTTTGGCAACTTAAGATCTGTTCCTTTTCAAGTTACACAGTCCATGTTTTGGCTTACCTTTTTTTTTATTTCTCAAGCAAAATTTTTTCCAAGAAGCAGATTTCTTACTGCTGTTTTTACTGTAAGAGTATTATATCTTCAGGGAACATCTGCTGCTGCCTTGATTTCATAAGAAGCACTCTGTCCGGGGCCTTCCATGGTTAAATTGTTGTCCCTGTGTTTTATCTTTTAAGACTGCACAATTTTCAGAACAAAAATTTTATCATACTCTATAAAACACTGGCTAAATGTGCAGTACTATATAAATAAAATTTGATATTATTTCAGATGCACATTTTCAAGTACTACACATGATCATTTAACAATATGGACCTCTGTGCTGTGAATATGTACGGGTAATTGCCTGTGTTTGTGATATCTTCAGGGTGGGGTTGCGGGACTCAGAATTTGTATTTGTCGTCTCTGTTCTGAGAGAGATCAGTAGGTAAGTCTGGACTTCAGTATGAAAAAGCACTTCAAGATTGGTTAGCCCACAGAAAGAGCTCCCTTATGTCACTCTCAGTGTTTCTGCATTTTGCCAGCAGAAGAACAGAAGATAGTGGAAGTCTTTCAGTTTTGTAAGACTTCATGAGATATCCCATCCTCTAAATAGTTACTACTGTCATTTTAATTTCAAGTGAGTACTAATACTGTTATCAGCCATGACGATCCTTTGCACCTGTTGAATTTTCATCGGAACAGTGTAAGGTATAGTGGCATATTTATTGAAAATGGTGGCTAAGAAGTCTTCCTGTCTTATTACAGAAACCTGTTATTATGCCTCAGTCTTGAAAGAAGCACTTTAAAGGAAGGCTATGGAAGCATGTTGTTTCTTTTAAGGACATACAGTCATTACTACTTATTAAGAATTAACTTCTGTATGATACTATATGCAAGTTGCCAGTAATAATCAAAACTACCTTCTAGTTTTAATCAGCTGCCAAAATTCACATAGGTAGAATTATGAATTAACAGATGTTATATTACAGGCTGGTCTTTGGTTATCCCTGCTTTCTGTTTAAAATTGGATTGACCTTCAGAAAACTTGTGTTCATCTGATCTTTGCATGCATGAATCAACACAATACGTCGTAAGAACTATGAAGATGTTGCAATCAGTAGGCTTTGCTGCCTGCAGAGTTTGGACCCACTACTTCCCTTTGTTGACGTGACTCTAATTACCAGCAGTAAGCAGGGCTTGGGTGTTTCCTACACACAGTAACTTATTACTCAAATGTTGTTTATCTCAGAGGTAAAATAGACATAGCAGGTGGCATAAAAAGAAATAAATCGCCCTCAAAGCAAAATAAGACCAGGAGAATCATTAAGGATATGAAACAGCAAAGGGAAAGCATTGCATGCTTTTGGAGGCAGAGAGCGTATTTCCTTTGTTTTATGAAAACACTACTGAGGCTTACGTGGTGGTTTGCTGTTACAAATAATAGCACAGGGAAATACAGAAGGCAGCTTTCTCTTCCCACGTTAATAGCCACCCTGATCAACTTGCTGAAAAGCTTTAGCAACATGTCATTGACAGGTCAGTAGTCTTAGTAAATCAGAAATGCTTGGGGGATTTTAAGTGTTTCCTTGGTTGTTTCCTGAAATTCACCAAGTAAGGTAACTCTTTAAGATTCCTTTCCAACAAAGGTTTTAAAGCTATTGGTATAAACCTGCCTGAACTGTGAGTGGTAGCCTGGTGCATAGGGATAGTAGTCCCAGCACTACACATTTGCATGCGTGTGTGGGACATCACGTACAACAGTAGCCTCAAGGGTACTAAGTGCATGAGCAAAATATAACACCTCTTATGTGTATACTGAGTTTCTAGGGTACCTGAGCAGCATCAGGCAGGCAGAGATGTCCGTGCTGGTGACCAAAGCTAAGCTGTGTAAGAGCTGACAGGTTCTCTAAAGGAACGTGTGTAGATTTGGGGTCAGACCCTCTCTCCTGTAACTGGAGTTTATTACACTTCCATGATGAAATGTGCAGGGATGCCATTGAAGTCCTTATTGCTATAAGCAGGGTGAGATTTAGAGAAGACATGGCATTGCTTGGCAGTTGTGCTGTTGTCATACGAGGGCAGAGGCTGTGAGCCTTGCAGGGCAGCGCTGCTCTTGAACGCCCCGTCCCTCCCATTCTCTGCAGGTTTCTGCTGGTGGCAGGTGCTCACGGGGGATTCTCATCTTGCCCTGATTTTTCTGTTTTGTTATTGCATGGCATNCAAAACCCAAACCAAACCCCAACATGAACCATCCTTTAGAATATGAGAACTAGGCTCTTAATCATAGGGAAACTCTGTGAGCACTAATTTTACTGGGATTTAAACATTTTTTTCTTAGAGAACATCACTTGGCCTGAGCAAACATTTTTGGCTGTTTTAATTCAACTGTGTTTTGTTTAAAGTGCATTCAGAACCTTTTATTAGTTTGCCATTGTATTTAAATGGTGTAGCAATAGTTTGTGACTTGATTTCACTCAGGGTGCATTTAATTGAAAAAGCTTTCTCCAGAGGTAATGGCAGAATGCAGCACAGCTGAGGCAAGAAAACCTTGTTCTGTCACCGGCACAGTAAATACACCTCCGTGTCATTTGGTAGGACTGCGTGTATTCTTTGACAGATCTACATGCGTGAACATCTTGATGCCTAGTGTACTGCTCTGTAGGGTTGTACAGGCTCAGGTCCTCTTGCACTCATTACACGTCTAAATATGGTGCATTTGGTGTGGCACAGTTGAGAATTTTTAAATAGCAGGTCTGATAATGAACAGGCAAACATTTACTTTCCTCCCCTTTGAGGAACAGAAAGGAACCCCAAGTGATGGTGGATTCCTGTAGGTATTTCTATACACTGTATACTATGTATACTGTAGGTATTTTATTTTGTANCTCAGGTCCTCTTGCACTCATTACACGTCTAAATATGGTGCATTTGGTGTGGCACAGTTGAGAATTTTTAAATAGCAGGTCTGATAATGAACAGGCAAACATTTACTTTCCTCCCCTTTGAGGAACAGAAAGGAACCCCAGGTGATGGTGGATTCCTGTAGGTATTTCTATACACTGTATACTATGTATACTGTAGGTATTTTATTTTGTATGTAGTAAGTAGATTTTTTTTTTTTTTAAAAGGGGGGTCATCCCCCCTTCCCCCC